>CAIGQZ010001464.1:97985-122060 GCA_903798205.1 Danio tinwini | reverse complement strand
TATATATATATATATATATATTATAGGTGGACATAAATATTTTTAAAAAAATCTAGATTAAGACTTCCGGTATAGCAATGAAGGAGTAAGGTGCGTAAGAAGGGCTCCCAACCCACATTGCTTAATTAAACCTGTTCCACGCTAAATACTTCCAGTTACTGTTAATTGATTTGTTTAGAACATTCTCGACCAAAATATGAGTAATTCTAAGCCGAAGCAAGCTCATCCTTTAGTTCCACCGACAACGAGATCTACCGCTAGCATCGATGGCAAATTAGCAACCATGGCCGCCGCTGCCTCCAGTGCTGAAAAACAGGTCACAACAGAAACTTTTGAATCCGTATCCATAGACCTGTTGATTTCTGAATAAACTAAACAGCGTGTTAGTATCAGGGAAGATCTATCTGTCTTGATTCGGGAATCTATCGGGCCTTTACAAAGCTCCGTGAATGCATTAAGAGAGTCGGTTGAAGGATTTCAAAGCTGTCTGACCGCGACGGAGTGTCTGGCTGGGGAGAACTTTAAGAAGGTGACAGCGGCTGAAAATGCTATAAAAACTTTACAAACTCAGAACACATCTCTGCTTGATCGCATTGAGGATTTGGAAAATAGATCTCGACGGGCTAACTTGAGGATCGTGAACATTCTGGAAGGAAGCGAAAATGGCAAAGACCCCGTTACGTTAGTTTCTGAGATGTTACTAGAGATGACGGGTATGGAGGTCTTAGACAATCCACCAACACTCGAAAGAGCGCACCGTTCACCCGGCCAAAAGACAGCGGACGGCCGTAAACCACGTCCATTTTTGGTGTGTTTTCATCGATTCCAAGAAAAGAAGCGGTTGCTACGCTGGGCGAAGCGACACGAAATGAAATACAAAGGGAATATCGTCAGAATCTACCAAGATCTCAGCGCTTCCCTCTCAAAGAAACATTCCTCTTACAACGGCATCAAGCAATCGCTCTACCAAAAGGGCATACGTTTTCAGTTGCTTTACCCGGCTCGACTGAGAGTGACTTTTAAGGAAGAAACTTTAATATTCAATACACCGGATGAGGTGAAACAGTTCTATGACCAACGTATAAATGTCTAGAACACCTTTTTTCTGTGTTCTTTCTCACTCAATCACAGCCTTCTGAGCTGACTCTTTTGAGATTGATTTGATAAAGGTATTGTTTGCTCTTGTTCTAAACTAAACAGGAACTGATGCACCAATAACAGTGACTGGTGACTGTGTCGAGGGAAAAAAAAACTATTATCCCTAATAATGGCGTTTTGACACATTTAGAATGTTTAAAAATGTTGGGTTGCCCTCTAGGGGTTGAAACGGATTTAGGTCAGTTGGGAGATTACTGGGGGTTGGTTAGTGGGGGCCTGCAATTTGTCTCCGTTCTTGAGGCAAATATAGGCAAAGTTCAGTGGGGTTGGGATAATCACTGCCAAAAATGTTGCTGTTGTTCTTTTTTTTTCTTCTTTTTTTATCTTATTTTATTTTTTTTTTTTTCTTACCTGCTTGTCATGTGCTGGAGAGGGGGTCTTGCTGTTTTCAAAAGAATGGCTGATCAATGAGTGATACAAATAGGACTGGAGGGTCTACTATTCGGTTTATTAGCTGGAACGTTAAAGGTTTGAATGGGCCAAACAAAAGAGCTCGTATATTTGCTCATCTTAAAAAAATGAATACTGAAATAGCATTTCTGCAAGAAACACATTTACAGCTGGCAGACCATATGAGACTTAGAAAACCCTGGATTGGTCAGATCTTTCATTCCCAGTTCAACAGTAAAGCAAGAGGAACAGCGATTCTAATTCATAAGAAGGTGCAATTTCATGCTTCCAAATTTCTTTCAGACCCCCAAGGACGTTTTGTTATTGTGACGGGTCATTTGTTTCATACTCCTGTTGCCCTAGTATGTGTTTATGCCCCTAATTGGGATGACGTTAATTTTGTTAACAAAATTATTTCTTCTTTACCTGATTTAAACTCGTATCGTTTAATTTTTGGTGGAGATTTGAACTGTGTTATTAATCCAGCACTAGATCGTTCAAATCCAAAAACAACATCTCAGACAAAAATGTCTTACGCTTTATCATCCTTTATGACACAAACGGGCTGTTTGGACCCGTGGAGATTTTTATTTCCTCAAAAGAAGGAATTTTCTTATTTTTCCCCTGTTCATTCTTCATACTCAAGAATCGACTATTTTTTCTTAGATAAGACATTACTTCCCTTAGTGGAAAAGACTCAGTATTCTACAATTATAATATCAGATCACGCACCACTGCTTCTTGATTTGCGATTTACTTATCATTGTACCCAACGTCCTAATTGGAGATTAAATTCTAACCTATTAGCAGATAAAAATTTTCACAAACATATTTCAATGGCCATAGATAACTTTTTGCTCACAAATGATTCAGAAGAGATATCAACAATAGTCCTATGGGAGACACTTAAAGTAGTCATCAGAGGTGAAATTATATCTTACTCTAAATCTGTTAATAAGTTAAAACATGCTAAACTACAACAACTAATAGATTCAATAGAAAAATTAGATCAACAACTTTCTATATAGCCCTCTGAAGAACTACTTTAAAAGAGAGTTGAACTTAAAGCAGAATATGATCAGTTATCAATTGAAAAAACCCAACAAAATTTGCTTTGGTCTAAAGGGAATTTTTATGAACATGGGGAAAAAGCAAGCCGTTTATTATCTCACCAGATAAAAATTCAATCAGCTTTCAGGCTAATCCCACAGATTCGTAATGCCTCACAACAACTGACAGTTGATCCTAAAGAAATTAATGATACCTTTAAAAAATATTATACCAATTTATACACCTTAGATTTTTTTGGAGATACATCAGGTATGTCTTTTTTTTAAATAACTTGAATATCCAGACAATTAATACAAATCAAAAAGAAATGCTAGAACAACCAATTGATCTACAAGAAGTCTTAGATTCTATTAATGCTATGCAAAATGGCAAAACCCCTGGCCCTGATGGCTATACTGTGGAATTTTATAAGGCTTTTGCCCCCAAATTAGCCCCACTTCTTCTGAAAATGTTTGAAAATTCTTTAATAAATTCAGAGTTACCAAGGTCTCTTACAGAAGCATTTATTACACTTATTCTAAAGCCAGGAAAAGATCCACTTGACTGCAGTTCCTACAGGCCAATATCACTGATGGAGTGGAGTGGCACTATTTATTTACAGTTCTAAAAAATTTCGGTTTTGGATCAAAATTTATAGCCTGGGTCCAATTGCTATATTCTAATCCCAAAGTATCTGTTATCACAAATAAAATATGTTCGCAATTTTTTCCAATATTTAGGGGAACAAGGCAGGGCTGCCCTTTAAGCCCTCTTCTTTTTGCATTAGCAATCGAACCACTTTCTATTATGCTTAAATCCTTGCAGTCTATCCAGGGAATTGATCGAATGGGGATGGAACACAGAGTCTCTTTATATGCGGATGACCTGTTGTTATACATTTCACATCCAGTTGAAAACGTCCCAAAGATAGTAGAAAAGTTATCAGATTTTGGTAGTTTTTCAGGATATAAACTAAATCTTTCTAAAAGTGAATGCTTTCCAATTAATTTGCTTGCTTTACAAATAAATGTAACATCCCTTCCATTTAGGGTTTCTCAATCTGGATTTAAATATTTAGGAGTTCATATTACCCGCAGCTTTTCAGGTTTATATGTGAAAAATTTCTTACCACTACTTAGTAAAATTAAATCGGATCTTCAGAGATGGAACACACTACAATTATCCCTAGCAGGCAGAGTGAACTGTATAAAAATGAATGTCTTACCTCGATTCTTATACTTATTTCAGTCCCTTCCAGTTTTTCTCCCAAAAGCTTTTTTTCACAAAATAAATAAACCTATTTTATCATTCTTATGGAATGGGAAGAATCCCAGAACCCGTAAGGAGCTTCTTGAAAGACATAGATCCCAGGGAGGTTTAGCGCTTCCTAATTTTATTAGTTACTACTGGGCCGCTAACCTCCAAAGAATTGTTAGTTGGTATAATACCCCAGAAGTTGATTGGTGTAAACCTGAAGCAAATACCTGTATTTCTACATCTCTTTCTTCATTACTAACAATGAAGTTACCATTTTCTCCATCTAATTATTCTTCAAGCCCTGTTGTATGATCTACACTCAAGATATGGTCCCAATTTAGACAGAAGCATAAACTGACAGATTTTTCTATGCTAAACCTTTTATGTAATAACCACTTGTTTCCTCCTGGTAAACTAGATTTCACATATGTTCAATGGCAGAAGGCAGGCTTGGCCAGATGTTGGGACTTCTATATAGACAACACCTTCGCTAATTTTAGTGACCTCTCCAAAAAATTTCAATTGGCACATTCCAATCTATTTCGTTATTTCCAAGTCCGTCACTTTGTTCAAGCCCAGAGCTCAACTTTTCCATACCTACCACCTGCTTCAATACTGGATAAAATTCTACAATCTCCTACTGCTCTTAAAGGTCAAATTGCAGCATTATACATGATTATCATGTCTCCAAATGATGCTTTAATTGACCGAATTAGAGGTGAGTGGGTAAAGGACATTGGTACTGAAATACCTGATAAAACATGGGAAGAGGCTCTGAGCAGAGTAAATAATTCCACTTCCTGCGCACGCCGTCTCATACTATTTAAAATTATTCATTGAGCCTACTACACGAAATGTAGACTCTCAAAAATATATCCTTCTATTGAAGTGTGTGATCGGTATAAAAGTGACAAGGCAGACTTTTTCAATATGTTCTGGGCTTGTCAAAAGTTAAGTGACTCTTGGGCACAAATATTTAAAACATTAAATGATGTCTTTAATTTAGAGTTAAAACCTGGTTTTGAGTTAGCTATTTTTGGTGTACCAGAACACAATATATCATTGACCAACAAGGAAAAAAATGCTATCGCCTTCGCTACTTTGTTAGCAAGGAGAAGAATACTACTTGAGTGGAAATCAGCATTTTCACCTAAAGCTTCAATGTGGATGTGTAATCTGATTTTACATTTGAAATTATAAAAAATAAAATATTTAATGAAGGGATCTGCCCAAACATTTGAGAATCACAACCTTGAGAATCACAACCTTGATTGTAACAAAATGTTTTGTTAAAATTTGAGAAAACAATCACAAATAAATGTTTAAAAAAAAAATCTAGATTAATCTAGATTAATCTTGGAATTAATCTGGCTCATTTGAATTCTGCCGAAGGCATTCAGATTATGTGTGCTACTCAAATAATGACTAAAAGTAAGTCTTTGAGAACGGGTTTCTCAAGCCAGGTGGCGCATTGGACCAGGCTCATCTCCTGTTTCCAAAATGCATCAAAACAGTCTACTATGATAATTGGGGATGAAAATAAATTATGTTCAATAAGATGTACTTGTGTTTACTAACTGTTTATTTAGTTAAACTTGAATTTTGAACTGTAGGCCTACATAAGCTCGAAACAGCGATTTTTGATTACCTTAATCCGACTAACGCCATGACTGAACCAAAAAGCTTAGAATTACCAAGAGGCGACACTCAAAAGAATGTTCCATTGCAACAGAAGTGCCCAGTGATTCCACTAATCTGGAGTGAAAGCAAACGGCCGTCAATTGGATCTTATTGCTGTTGCGATGGCAAGCAGCTGCTTTGTTTTTTTATTTATTTATTTAAAAAGCTGAAATAAAACCTGAAAGACGACAATACAACACATACAATCATAAACTGGTGATTATTAGCACTTTTAATAGTTTATTTTATAGACTTAATGTTTAATATATTAACCATACTTGTTTTCTTAAAACTGTCACTTTTAGGTGAAATTACCTAAATAGTTTACGCACTGGCATAATGCATATTAATACTTTTTCCAGTGTTGTCTGTTAAAACAAAGACTAAGAAAGTTTTTTTTAAAAAAGTTACTTTCTCCAAATTTATTTATTTTTTTATATATATATATTTGTATTCATTATTTTTAATGCTGTCATGGAGGCCATACAAACTACCAGATAATGTAGATTTTGTTGTAGTTTTTGTTGTGTATACTCATTTTTGCTTGCATTTTTGCATTTTTGAGTATTTGTAATTGGTTACTTTACACCACTGTATATTAGTGGCATTATTGAAGGACACACTGCAATCAAACTTTTATCGTCATGTAGGACTTTTCGCCATATTTTCCGACAAGATCCACACACGCTGCTATCAGTTAAGGATTGCACACACACACAAACACATCACGAAATGCGAAAGTTTTTATGTTTCCATTTGGCATGCGTTATTAAATTCCATAACACTTTCAGCAGTCCTTACTCCCTATTTGCGTCTAATACTCCAGTTCATGAGTTAAAGTTAAACTGCTCAACTGCAGTTAAAATCAGCCAAAATTACAGGAAACTCTTACATGAAAGCTCTTAATGTAAACATCTTAATTATATTATGGTCTAATTAAGGCAAATAACTAGACTACAGATGTCCATGTAAACGTAGTCAGTAGTGTCTTCAAAGTAAGTGAAAGATCCGATGTGTGTGTGTATTCATTCATTCATTATCAGGGGCCACCACAGCGGAATGAACCACCAACTATTGTAGCATATGTTTTATGAGTACTGGGAAACACCCTACACCCATTCACACACACTCATACACTACGGCCAATTTTGTTTACCCAATTGAACAATTCTGCATGTCTTTGAACTTTGGGGGAAACCAGAGCACCCAGAGGAAACCCACATAAACATAGGGAGAACATTTAAACTCTATTAAGAAATGCCAACTGGTCCAGCCAGGACTTGAACCAGTAACCTTCTTGCTGTGAGGCGACAGTGCTAACCACTAAGCCACCGTGCCATTATATATACTGTTGTTTAAGGGGCCGATCACTCCAAACATGCTTTTTGCATTGAGAGGTGCCTTTTTTTACTAATGGCTAAGAGCATTTTTGCGTGCTGCTTATGCACCCTGTGCACCTCGCATTTTAACTGCCTGTCTTGCCTCACATTTTTGCTGTTAGACACTGTGTGCTCACAGTTGAAAAAAGTCAACTCTGAGTGGAAAAAGCACATTACATCAGTCGCTTTTAAAGATTTTTTTTTAGTTATCCTGTGCTGTATGACTCATAAATCTTGAATATCACAATATTATTAAATATTAAAATTATACCAATAACAACAGCAACACTCCCGCAAAATAGGCAGCTGATTCAGTCATTGCCTAGTGACATAAAAAGCACACCAAACTTATTTTTTTCTTGTCTGCCTAAGGGCGACAACGGTAAACAGGGGAACCTCCGCGCCCCGCAAAACGTTGTCGAATGGGCCCTCCTTTTCAACCCCTTCTGTTGCAATCTGTAGTTCGGCACCGGGTGGCAGCACACTGACAGGAACCCCCTACGCGGGGCCCGTCGAATAGGTGAGGGATGGGCGTCCAGGGACAGCCTAAACCTCCCCCTTACTACCTATTTGTCTCACGAGCGCCCGCCCCCCCCCCCCCCTCCCGGTACCCCGCCAACCTTCCACGAAAAGCCCTGAACACCTGTGATCTGTCTCCCTGAACACCTATGTGACCACAAACGGCCTTTCTGTTCCCCTGAACACCTAAGTGGCCGGGAGCAACCTATCTGTCCCCCTGAACACCTACGTGGCCGGGATTGACCTATCTGTCCCCCTGAACACCTATGTGGCCACGAACAGCCTATCTGTCCCCCTGAACACCTAAGTGGCCGGGAACAACCTATCTGTCCCCCTGGACACCTATTTGGCCGGGATTGACCTATCTGTCCCTCTGAACACCTATGTGGCCACGAACAGCCTATCTGTGGACATCCCACCTGTATCTTATTCAGCTGTCTGAGGACATCCGACCTTTAGCCTATTAAGCTGTCTGTGGACATCCCACCTGTAGCTTATTCAGCAGCCGAATAAACTAAAGGTGGGATGTCCTCTGACAGATGATCAACAAAACAAGTAGCCTGCCAGTTGTCAAAAAGTGGTCAGGGGGATGATTAGGCTGTTTGTGGCCATCTAAGTGACCCGCATTTTTGAAAATATTGCTGAAACCCTTTTTTCTACAAGTGGGATGTCCTCAGACAGCTTATTTAAGGTCCACTAAATGAGCTACTGGTGGGACTTTGCTATTTAGCCAAAATTTCCACTTCTGATTTCAGTTTGTTTAATTCTAAGTTGGATTTTGTTTGCAACAATAGTGGTGCGCAGCCTATTTTTAATTTATAAGTGGGATGTTTTGATTGATTCATCCACCCAAGTGGTCAAACCTCAACAGATCCCCAAACAAACCTGTGGAGGTGTATCCTTACCTCCCCCCGAATTGCCCCCTGATGTTAAAACCTTAAAATTCCACTTTCCACCAACAGTCAATTTTTATGAATGGAATAGATTGCAGGTGGGATGTCAATATCTCCGCTTCTACAAGGCCTATCAAGCTGAAACCTACCTTTCTGCTCTAGTCTGGGCATGCCCTATCCATGGTGTGAATTTGAAGAAGATTGGAGAAAGTTGGTCAGATTTTCAAGTTTCTCCAAACTTCTCCAAATTCACATCCTGAACAGGGAGTGTCCAGACTAGCACAGAAATACAGGTTTGGACTTACTGCTAGGTCCAGAAGCCGAGATCTGGACATCCCACGTACAATCTATCCCATTGTATGAAACAGGCTGTTCATAGATAGTGGAATTTCAAAGTTTCAACGCATGGAGGTGCCCCAGAGGAACTTGCATATACACCTCAATGGGTTTTTTTGGCATTGAGCAAAAAAACGGATAAAAAAAAAAAAAGATCCCACCTGTGGCTTATCTGACCAGGCCTAGGTAGGCAGTCCGTGGACACCCTGGTAAAGGGGTCATCATTCACAGCAGGAATGATTTTGGGTATCATTCGGGGGAGCAGAGGGGTCAGGAATCCCTGTCCAGCAGTGTCTTCCATGCCAGAGCTCACGAAATGGCTTCTGTGGCCTAAAAAAGCACTGTACACAAACTGCCTATGCAGGCCCCATCAAATAAGCTGTACGTGGGACCTTCTTGTTTGAGCGGTCAAAGGGACCTTTATTTTGGCGCAAAACCATGGGAGCTTCGACTGCTGTCTCGTCACAGCCCTGTGCACCCCCTAATCCAATCCCGTACCCCTGGCCTCTTCGTATGGCCCTCTGTCTCATATAGAGCTCTAAGGGATGAGGCCTGTGAGGGCGGTTTTGTTTTCAAGTTGCCAGGCCTAAAAGGCCCCGGAACTTGGGGACCCGGCTGGGGTACCGGCTGCGGTAGTATGTGGCAAAGTTTGTGGTCCTGCGACCTTTTGACCCACCTGTACGGCCTTGTCCCACCTTCAATTTATTCAATGGAAACTCCAAAGGTTGTTCACGGTCATGGGGGGCTTTATTGGGCAAATTAACTGTGCGACCATGGACCTCTGGGGCTTGCCCCAGGGCCCCGTGGCGCAACATATATGTCAGTTTGGAGCCAATCAGGCGCTGTCCACGAAACACTTGTGAAAATAAATGGGATAAGTTGAACGTGGGATACTGAGCCGTTTGACCCCTAAGGGACCGGTCAGCCCCACCAGACTTGAGGTTTTGCTTGTCTCTGGGAACCGAAAAAGACTCTTGTGGTCTTTCTAAGCCATCTTGAAAACACTTCTCCCTGTGACTAAAAACGAGTGTTTGGTAGCACGAAGGGCACCTGGCGTGTCCTGGCGGTCCCCGGGGTACGACGGTCACTTTGTGCACGATGATGAAGAATAGGTGTTTAGGATGATCAAGGGTGAAAAACAGGCAGTCGGGGGGAACAACAGGCACTTTGTGGACAATAGGCAGTCAGGGGGATGAATGGGCACTTTGTAGACAATAGGCAGTCAGGGGGACCAATAGGCACTCAGTGGGCAATGAGGAAGAGGAGGGTGAAGAATAGGCAGTCAGGGGGATCAATAGACACCTTGCGAACAATGAGAAAAACGATGACGAAGAACAGGCTGTCAGGGGGATGAATGGCCACTTTGTGGACAATAGGTAGTCAGTGGGATCAAGGATCCTAAGGAGGACCCCCATGTGGTCTGCGAAGTGCTTGGGCACCCCCAAAGGTGTCCATTCGCAAATAATATCCAGCTGCAAGCCCGCAGAACTACACACATTTCAGGCACACACGATCCAGCACACACAATCTAGGAAAACCATATATGGTTATGACTGCTGTTAATGTTATTAACGTCTTCTCTGACATCGTCATCAATATATTCTTTTATATATTGTTGATAGATATTGTACACAATAAACATCAGTGTTTACTGTTTCACAAATATTGCGATCGAGGCGGGCGAATGGGGAACATTGTTTCCGATCACCATTCAATATAATAGACTGATCAGTTTTCCATCAGTCATTATAGATGATCAGTCATTAGCATACACGTTTGCTGGTCTTGCTAAATGATCTAAATTGGACAGTTTAATTGATATAATTAATTCATTTATAATGAAAAAAAATAATAGCAAGTTAATATGTATAGGCAATAATACATCTTTATATGAAATAAAAATCTTTTTACATTTAATAAATGTGAACACTATATTTTACTCAAGCGATTTAATAGTATTTATTTGCTTGATTTTCTAATAACTTTTTTATTAATGATTTCCCACATTAAATACTATAGCAATTTATAGTAATTAATATATTGTTTTAAACCATAAAGTACTGGTCAATTTTTGTATTTATAGTTGCAACAAACTTAGCTATACAAATTAATTGTTAATAATTAATAATAATATAAAAAAATTTATATATATATATATATATATATATATATATAACTGACAGTTGCTACAGTTTAGTAAAAGGTAGTAGTTTAAATCAGTTTATAACTATATTAATTTTAAATTATTATCTATAGTAATTCATTTTAATGTGACACATTATTGTTTGTTTTTTATATTTTACAACAAAACGATTTTAACCAAGTATGACAACATCAAGATCCTGAATTAGTTTATTACACCTAATCCTAATTAGACGGTCTATTATGTTTTCTTTGTGTCTGTGAATACGTGAATAAAATCATAAGTGTTTAACCTATTATTTTTATTTACATAATTTGAGTTCATAAACTGCAGAGATGTTAAAATGATCGTTATGATATAACAATAAAATAATGACTAAAATGGGAAACCATAAACTGTTCAGTCTAATGAATGGCAATGGTAGCACAGGCAGTCTCGATTGCCATATTTGTGAAATACAGTAGGCGACGATAACGCTCCTAAGGAGTTAATTAGTTACCATATGTCAGGGGTGTACAAACTCTGTCCTGGAGGGCCTGTGTCCTGCATATTTTAGTTCCAACCCCAATTAAACACACCTGAATCAGCTAATCAAGCTCTTTCAAGGGCTGCATCCGAAACCGCCTGCTACTCAGTAGGTACTGCATTTGAATTTAAACATACTATTCGGCCGTTAGAAAAGTACGTTCTATAAAATATGAATGAGAAAAGTATGAATGGAATTCGGACATACTACATCCACCATTTTGTCATGGTCATGTGACCTTCCTGCGTCAGTTACGTCAATTGACTCCCATTCATGAATTCTCTCGCAGGGCATTATGGGATAGCACAGCGTGCATGGGATGCTCACTTCAGAATCTCGCCGGAAGTAAGTCACCCGGGTACTTCTCGCATACTGATTTTTGAATTCTATGAATTCGGACATACTTCTCAACTCGCATACTGATTTTAGCGCACTGTATAGTATGGAAGTATGCGGTTTCAGACGCAGCCTAGGTTTACTAGAAACTTCCAGGCAGGTGTGTTGAATGAAGTTGGAGCTAAACTATGCAGGACACTGGACCTCCAGGACCGAGTTTGGACACTCCTGCCATATATGGTTTCCCTAGATTGTGTGTGCTAGATTGTGTTGAGTGAGTGTATTTCTTTGTGGATCAAAAAAGGGGGTAAATCTGTCTTCTTAAAACTTGGCTATTTAAACATTGTTACAGTCCATATTATTGTGTCTTAGGTGCGGGCCATAGCGTTCAGTTGGAACGACAGTTGTCTTGTGTCATGTGGCATGGACGGGGCAGTGTATGAGTGGAATACTCTCAGTGGTACGCGAGAGTCAGAAAGCATCTTGAAAACCTGCAGCTACACAGGGGTGGCCATCTCCCCTGATGCAAAGACATTCTTCGCTGTTGGGACAGACTGCTCTCTGAAACAAATCCAAGACTCTCAGGTAAGTGTATGAATGTGGTTTTAAAAAGTTTATTCTGCTAAATAATTTCCAAATGGCCAATTCATGCTGCACAGATGAAGACATCAAACAAGTCTGTCAGAGTTTGTTGGATCAATGTTTTACCCCTTTCATGGATATGATTGTTGTGAAATGATTTAGCAACAAACGACAAAAACTCAGTCTTAATCTGACCAAGAACCTAATAAGCTTCAATTAAATGTCTTTCATTCCTAAAAAGAATAATTTAATTATTTATTAATTATTATGCAAGACATTTGTTAGGGCTGTGTGAACATGACCATACTTGTTTAAATACAACAGCCAACTTGTTTATTGGTGTTTGCCTGTGCAGTGTGAACTGGTCTTAATACACATTTATTACATCACTTCACACTTTATTTTTAAAGAGCTTCATATAACGTGAACTGTGTTATAGCTGCTTTACTCATAGCAAAGTTAAGCATATTTTATCAGCAGTTTTAGAACCAAATTTCACTATCTAGGATGAGGTAGGCAAGGACAAAAACAAAAAGTGTCAAAATCACTTGGTTTGGTTACAAAATCTTTACCAGTGTGTTCATGACTGTAAGCTGTTGATGAGAAACAGTGGTGCTTTAATTCATGGTTATACATTGTGATATTTTTATATCAGTAATATTGTGGCATATTTGCTGTGTTCCATTGGTTAGGTTACAATTTCACTGTACATTTTTATAATTTGATATTTAGCTTTTTATTAAAGAACTAACAAAAGTGGGGGCATCATCAGTGCAGTGACTTACACTAAGTGAGGGACATTGGTATAAAAAAACATCACTCACTTTTGTAGCGAATAGCTCAAAATGAAACGAAGATTAGTTTGAAGGGAGAAAAAAATTGACTCTTTAAATCTGAACAAATGAATCATCCAGCAATCATTCGAATGGACAGTTGACTCTTGATCAACTATGACTATTGCTATCCAAAAATAAATAAATAAATAAATAAATAAATAAATAAATATTTTTTTTTGTTTAGGCAGGGTATCAAAATCTTTGTTTAGGGAATTAGATTCATACATTTGCACAGGCACTTTTCTTTATACAAAATACAACTTTATTGACTTTATTAACAAACTATTCTATTAGAGAAGAGTAATGGAAAAAAATAGGAGTTTGAGAAAGTGTGATGATGTAAAAACCCCAGATGTTGTAAGTCCAAACTGTTTGGGGTTTTATATACTTTACACCAGTTCAGTAAAGTCTGAAAGCACTACTTTCATTCCTTTTGTGATGTGAAGAACTCTCTCTCTTGAGCTTGATTCCCATGTGGGTTCGCTGGTGCTCGGTTCCTTGTCCTGTGAGGCTTGGAGAGGGAGGGGGAGTGGAGTCTGTAGTTTCCAATTTTGATAAGGCAAAGACTAGTCGTGTTGACTTCTGGTTTCGCGATGCACTAAACTTAACTAGACTTTCGACAGAAAGATGAAAACGTTTGGGTTGTGCTGTTATCGCATTTTTGTCAGGGTCCATGTTTGCTCACTGAACCTGAAGAGGTGGAACTGTCTCTGGGCTCTTTCTTGGGGTCTTGGTAACACCATTAAGAGCTGAGTTGACCAATGAGAAAGTTACCTTCCCAAGGAAATTTTTATGGTCTTTTGTTGGGAAGCTTCATGATTTGCATGTACATCTGGATGAATGCTTATGATGAAATGTTTAAAGTTTCTTAAAATGTTATTATGTTGTATGCATATTATCATAAAATTTAAACGATTGTTTAGTACACCATATTAGCTCTGCAGGGACATAAAACATGACCATCTATGATCTTGTTTAACTGTGATAGTGTTAAACCTTAATTCCAGTAGAATTATAACAAAGAATATTAATACATGAGGAAGAGACTTGTTGCACAACACCTGATTGCACACAAAAAGAGAATAAAGGTTTACATTAAAAGCATAATTCGTTAGATGTCCCACTTTCATTAGGCGATGTGTTGGGATGAAGACATTGGCAAATGCTGGAGAAGCAAAAGAGGGAGAAAAAGACACATACACAGCAAATAACAAGACAACACCTCCATCACAATATACTGTACTGGTGCAGTGTTCTGCCAGTGGGACTTGTTGTACCTTTAGGACCTCTAGTGGTCTATTATAGTATTGCAGTATGAACCAGGAAGTTTTTGTATATGTTAAAGCACATGGTGGAAATCGTTTTGCTGCAATAATCTTTGTGTTCTATACTCTCCTTGGCAAGAACTGCTTGTTAGTCATTATAAACATCCTACAATTAGTTTTTCTTCTATTTAAACCTTCTATTTGATTATAATTAAGTTATGTTAGGCCCTGTAAGCTACAGTTTCACCTAAATGTATTTATTTTTGTATTTATTTTCAGTTTCACTTCTTTGTTCACATTTGACAAGAGTCATTATTACACAGAGCGAGAAGGCATTATCCTGACTCTTGTTTAATTTATGACAGTAGTTTGGCTGGTTGTCTAATCTTGATTAAGAACACCAATTGGAGGACAGTATACAGAGAATCACATTATTTATGTACTGATCACAAAAAATTACATTTGACATTTAATTTCTCTGTTGAGTAAGATTTAGTTCAGTTTAGTGTTCAGTTATTCATGACTGGTTCTTAATCATCTTTATATATTATCAAATTAGGTATGGTGTGCCAATCGTGATATCGTAATAGTAAATCAATCTTATTCTAATTAAATAAAGATAGGATTGGAAGAGAAAGGCAGAGTTAAAACAAACAATGGTGTCTTGGATGGGCTTGAGGAGATGATGGTATTTATTAATTAAAATAAAACAAAAAGAGAGAAAAAAACAGAGGAGGAAAACATTACCAAAAGCAACTAAACAAACTGGGCTGGCAGGGAAAAGCAGGGCTGGACAGCACTGGACATGATAAGAAAAGATACTGGAAAGACTACAAACTGGCACAGGACATGAGGGTGTGAGGAGACCATAAGGAGAAATAATTGGCAAACAAACAAGTGAATATAATAAACTTAAAGGGGAAATGTAGCACTCAGTCAAGTTTGCATTTTTTTGTACATTGGATTCCACTTTAATGAAAATATATGAAACAAACTCAATTAATGTAACCATATAGACGAAAAAGTCATGTCTTGCTATAGGTTTTAGACCTAGGGTGACGCCATCTTTAAATGTTGCTGTGTCTGACGTCACGGGGTTAGTTCTTTTCCCTCAGCTAAACAGATACAATGGCCATAATGAACTGAATATGGAGACTGCAAAGCCTAACTTAATCTAATGTGTAAAGTTTTGGATATGGAGCTGGTGCTAATACAAGCATCAGATGTGTGTCTAATATAAAAAAATATATAAATATTCTATTTTTCTTTTTTTCCATTTTTATTTACCGATTGTATGACACACTTTGGTCTACCCTCTGTATTATGCTGCCTGACTGCCTGTATGGGTTTTTTAACCATGGTAGTAACTGTTCAGTAGACTGAACACAGACTGGACAGCATAGTTTAACCTATTGCAGGAAGTTGTAGACGTGCATCGCAGAGCTGGTGCAAATACAACAAATACAAGCATTTAAGTTGTGTCTTAAGTTGTGTATTTTTCTTTTGTTAATACCTATCGTTTGATGCTCTTTGGTCTACTCTCTCACGCGGCTCCAGCACTGCCTGAGGAAGGGATTTACATTCACATTCATACTAATGCAACAAAGCACATGACTTATTTCTTTTTCAAGTCGATCAATTCGATCTCTCAACATGTATGAAGGATGTAAACACCTGCCATGTGAAAAACCGCACCGATCTTAGTTTGGTTTGAACACAAAAAGAGGCGAGGGCTGTAGTAGTGAAAAGTGAAAGTACCTGCCCCATTATGTCAATATTGGACCTTGCTGAAACCATGGTTGAAACCCATACAGGCAGTCAGGCAGTATAATACAGAGAGTACAGCAAAGCGCATCAAATGATTATTAAAAGGGAAAAAAGAAAAATATAATAAATATATATTTTTATTTTAGACGCACATCTAATGCTTGTATTTGCACCAGATCAAATCAAATCACTTTTATTGTCACATCATCAGCAGCATGTGTGCTTTGATGAGTGAAAAGCTTAGGTGCTGGCTCCAGACAGTGGAAAATACAGATGCAAATACAACAACAGTGCAAAAAACAGACAGTGCAAATACAACGACAGTGCAAAATACAGACAGTGTAAAATACAGACAGTGCAAAATACATCAACATACTCACAAAAAAAAAAAAAAAAAAAAACAGTGTAAATTTGGCAATGTGACAGTGATGCATACGATGGATAGGTGTACACATAGTTGTAGGCAGTATTGTTTAAGTATGGATTGGTCAAAGTGCAGTGCATGCTACATCTTTATGGTGTGCAGTGTGGGGTATGGGAGAGTTTGTGTGGGGTGTGTTAAGTGTTCATCAACCTGATAGTCTGAGGGAAGAAACTTTCCTTCAGTCGGCTGGTGCGTGACCGAATGCTGCGGAACCGTCTGCCTGAGGGTAGCAGAGAGAAAAGTCTATGGCTTGGGTGGCTGGAGTCGCTGATGATTCTCTTGGCTTTCCTCATGCACCTCCTGGTTTAGATGTCCTGGAGGGAGGGAAGCTCACCTCCTACTACACGTCCAGCAGTTCGCACAATCCTATGTAGACCTTTGCGATTGCTGCTGGTGCTGTTCCCGTACCAGGTGGTGATGCAGCCAGTGAGGATGCTCTCCACAGTGCAGGTGTAGAACAAGCGGAGGATGTGGGGGCTCATTCCAAACCTCCTGAGGCGCCTGAGGAAGAAGAGGCGTTGTTGTGCCTTCCTTAACACTGCGTCTGTGTGAGCAGTCCATGTCAGATCCTCAGCGATGTGTACTCCAAGAAACTTGAAAGTGCTGACTCTCTCCACTGGTGTCCCGTTGATGGTTATGGGAGTGTGTTCATTCTTCTCTCTCCTGAAATCCACCACCAGCTCCTTGGTTTTGCTGATGTTGAGTGAGAGGTGGTTTTCCTGACACCACTGCGTCAGAGTGGTCACCTCCTCTCTGTAGGCCGTCTCATCATTATCTGTGATTAGGCCCACCACCGTTGTGTCATCAGCAAATTTAACGATGACGTTGGAGCTGTGTTTGGATGTACAGTCATGTGTGTACAGGGAGTACAGGAGTGGGCTGAGAACACAGCCCTGTGGAGCACCAGTGTTGAGGATCAGTGTGGATGAGGTGATGTTGTTCATTCTGACCACCTGGCGTCTGCTTGACAGGAAGTCCAGGATCCAGTTGCACAGAGAGCTGTGTAGGCCCAGAGCCTGGAGCTTCACCACCAGCTTGGCAGGTACTATGGTGTTGAATGCTGAGCTGTAGTCCACAAACAGCATTCTCACATATGTGTTTTTGTTTTCCAGGTGAGACAGAGCAGTGTGCAAGGTGAAAGCAATTGCATCATCAGTGGAGCGGTTGTTTCTGTATGCAAATTGCAGAGGGTCAGTGTTAGCGGGCAGTACAGAGCAGATGTGATTTTTAATCAGCTTCTCAAAGCACTTGCTGAAGATGGGTGTCAGTGCAACCGGACGCCAGTCATTCAAGCATGTGGTTTTAGCTGATTTCGGTATTGGCACAATAGTAGCTGTCTTAAAGCATGTGGGAACCACAGACCGAGAGAGCGAGAGGTTAAAGATGTCCGTGAAAACCCCCGCTAGCTGGTGTGCGCATGCTTTAAGTACACGTCCAGGGATGCCATCTGGGCCCGTAGCTTTTCGGATGTTCACGCGACGGAAAGATCTTGTTACATCCGCTACAGAAACAGTGAGTGTGCTGGCGGTTTCTGTATCGGCCGCGGGAGCGCGCTGTGTGTGCGCGCTGTCCTGGGCTTCAAAGCGGGCATAGAACGAGTTGAGCTCGTCCGGGAGAGACGCAGCAATGTTCACAGTGGTGGATTTGTTGCTTTTAAAGTCCGTGATGTAATTAAGTCCCTGCCACATTCTCCTTGCGTTATTGGTGTTAAATTTACCCTCTATCTTGTCTTTGTATTGACGTTTTGCTGCTTTGATCGTTTTCCTGAGGTTGTAGTTTGCTTGTTTTTGTTCCTCAGCATTTCTGGATTTATAGGCGGAAGTTCGCACTGATAGGGCTGTTCGAACTTCGCCGTTAATCCATGTTTTTTTTTTTTTTGCCCACAACTTCACGCATTGGGTTAAATTAGGTTTTACAGTCTCTGTGTTCAGTCCATTTCTTCCACTGTATCTGTTCTGCTGAGGGAACGGAACCAACCCCATGACATCAGACACAGCCAAGATGGCGGTGCCCTAGGTCTAAAATCTATAGTAAAATATGCTGTTTTCTGCTAAATGGTTACATTAATCATTAATCAAGTTTGTATAATATATATATATATAATAAAATAAAACAAAAAGAGAGAAAAAAGAGGGGAAATGAAGCACTCTAGTTTACATTATTTTGTAAATTGACTTCCACTTTAATGGAAATATACATATATATATTTTTTTTTTTTCCATTAAAGTGGAAGTCAATTTAATTTGTAAACTAGACTGAGTAAACTAGACTGAGTGCTTTACCCTTTAATAATGGGTTAACAAGGAGGGTGGACTAATGAGAGAATGTTAAGATTTAACATAGCTAAAGCTTGTGGCGCATGTAGACATGAACATGAACAACATGCTAAACACAACACCAACACAAACAGAATGCAGGACATGAGCACACGATAAATAAAAACACTTACCTTGTGCGCTCCCATCAATCCCTCTGCAACAGGTTCGGGGCTTATTTTCCTGTTGGTGGGCACCACAGTTAATAAGCTCCGTGGCTGCCTATGCTCTCATCATCACCAAGTTGGCCTTAGAGAAGACGATGACCAATAGGCATGCCAATATCCCAGGCAGGTGCCCTTAGAACAAATGTCCAGTCATGCTATCACTTAACAGATGCTTCCAGTATGGGCTTGAGCTGTTCGTCAGTATCGAGTATCAAGCTGTTGGTCAGTACTGGAATAGAAACAGGTCCTAGTTAGGATGGACCGCATGGGTGGGGTAGCTTTACGGGCGGTATGCTGTCCTGCTGCATGTTTCAGCTTGCTTGCCATCTGCTTTTCTAAAGTCACGTGACTGAAAATTCCTGCGTGTGATTCATATCCTAGGTGAGCTCAACAGTGCCAGGCAACGCACTCCCAAGGCAGCTCAATCTCCTGGGAGAATAAAGATTCCACCTCAATGTGGTCCAGCAGATATGGGCGTGCTTCTGAGAATCCCAGGTCATCCTGTTGCTTTTCGTGAGTCCATTCATCGCCAGTTTCAGAAATGTGCTTGCTCTCAGCTTGCTCCGGGGCTTACGCATTATGCATTTTTCCCCAGTGAGCCTGCTCGCACAGACCCTGTGTAAGGTCAGGGAGGATGAGGAGCAGGTCTTGCTTCTTGTGCCTCTTTAGCCCAACTGGACCTGAGTTTCCCAACTCAGACTTCTCGTGACAGCGCCTCCTTGACAAATTTCCCTGAGGAAACACTTCCTTTCTGAGGAAAGGGGCACCATCTGGCACTTACACTAGTTTCTGGAACCTCCATGGGGGGTTTCTAGACACAGCGCGAAAGACTTGGGTGACCTACCATTGTTGATGGTTAACACCATTATGATGTTGAAGAACTTTCTCTACGCTCTCCACCTTGTGTGATGCTCGTGCACCGATTTCCTCTTTTTGTGAACAAAACTGCTTGCAAGCTCTCAAATATACGCTGCTTTTCTCACGCTCTTAAATATGCACCGCTCATGCACAAATTTTCTTGAACGCTCTCAGAGATTATATGCAGACTCACAATTTGTGTCTTGTGTTCCCTCTTCCTTTAGTACTTTTTGATATGATTTATATTGGTGCACTGTTTATTAACAATAACCAAAATACTAAAAGAGACTTACATATTCAATATTTAATCTAATAAACCGTAACATATTTGGCTCCGTTAAATGATGAGATGTTTCCAGTTTCAAACACTTTAAGACACAGAGAATAGATCAGTGGCACCCCCAGAAAATTTTCTTAGGGGTGACTAGAAGAGGCCGCACCAAATATTAGGGTGGCATACAAAAAAAAAAAGTATGAATTCAGTGTAATGTTATATTTTTGTTTCTGGTAAATGAAATAATGTGGTTTTAATGTATTTAATTATATACTTTTAAAACATTGCCCCCCCAAAAAAATAAATAAATAAAAATAAATAAATAATATAAATGAATTAATAAATTCAAATTCAGTAAAATAAAAAAACATTTGGTATATATACTGTATTACACTTGTTGTGTTACCGGCAATGCAGTGGCGCAGTAGGTAGTACTGTCACCTCACAGCAAGAAGGTCGCTGGTTCAAGCCTTGGCTGGGTCAGTTGTCGTTTCTGTGTGCAGTTTGCATGTTCTCCCTGCGTTTGCGTGGATTTCCTCCGGGTGCTCCGGTTTCCCCCACAGTCCAAAGACATGCGGTACAGGTGAATTGGGTAGGCTAAATTGTCAGTAGTGTCTGAGTGTGAATGAGTGTGTGTGGATGTTTCCCAGAGATGGGTTGCAGCTGGAAGGACATCCTCTGTGTAAAAACAGGTTCCCGCCTTCAGGGAACCTGAGTTACAAACATAACCAGAATGTTCCTCTGTGTGTTAAAGTGTTACCTAGTCTGACTGTTCCAGTTAAGTCTATTTCTCCTCTGTCTACCGTTCGAATGCTGTTCTTTCTATGGGGGCACTTTCCTTGATTCCTGTGTCTGCTGCTTTTGCTCTACTGGGGGAGCGCTTTGAGTTTTGTCTGCATCCAGTCTGCGCCCCACTGGCAGGCTGCTTTAGTTATCTTTTTTACTTTGTTTTCTAATAAACCTAAAAGACTGAGCTTTTGCATTTTTGCATCACAGTCCTATTTTTCAATGTCAATTGCTAGCAGGTAGTTCCCTATTGACAATAGAATTTCATTGCACAATGCACATATTTGATAATCAAATGTATTGGAATAAAACAATACTGTTGTGAGAAATGCATTTAATTACATCATATAATATCATTTGCATACTGTGACACATCATATTTGAACCTATTTTGATTAAATCAACCTTTAATGCCTCAATTTTAAATATCGTTATTATTTTTGTTGCAGATCCTCAAGGAGATGTCTTCACGTGATGTGGTTTGCACCACTGTTGCTCTGTCTCGTTCAGGACGCACAATCTTCATTGGAACCTCCACTGGGACATTGAGGGTCATCAAATACCCACTAATGATCCAAAATGACTGGATTGAGTACCAGGCTCACGCTGGCCCTATCACAAAGGTCTGCATGGTCACACGTTTTGGGGTGAACAAGACTCTCTATTAATAGTGCCATGAAATGAAAATCAGGATATACCAAGGCATAGCTGAATAATAAAGAGCTCATATGTTTAAAATGACATACCATGCACAGCAAACACATATGTTTTCTCATTCTCATATAAATCTCTTATGTTTAAAATTCCTGTAAAAAAGTGGCCAATCGGAACTCTGACTCTGATCATCCACATTGGATTATTGATATGCACTCAGAGTCATGAGCTGAGAGCATTAGAGCAGAGTTTATGAATATTCATAACCATTCCAAATAAGGCAAAATTTGACGTTTCATTTTAGGTCCAATTCCTTGGGTTGTAAATGGACATGTAAAAACATTTCTGGATATATTTTTGCACTTACCTCAGCTACGTACACTCTATGTAGATATCAGAGAACAGTTTAAACATAATAGTTTAATGCAAACTATGGCACCTTTAAAGGTCCCAAAAAATGCTTTGAAACGTTTGTTATTTTTTTTCCAAAATTTGACCTTAACTGAAAACTAAGAGAGAGTAGGATATAGAGTAGCTCCTCCTCTTTAAAAAACAGCCAATTGAGAGTTTTCGAGTGCCTTCACACCATTAATTGAACACCTCTCTGATGGGTAAAACATTTTTGAGAAACTGAAGTATGAGGTGACGTGAAAAAAAAAAAGTTGAATCATTGAGGTGGAAGTGACTGCAAACTTTGAATGTTTATATCAGTTTTATATTTTCTAAAAGCAAATTTTGAGCAGACTAGCTTATAGATATCTAAAAAAACCTTTTTTTTTTCACAGAACCTTTAATTATATATTAGCCCCTTTCAGTGATACAGTGATACCAGTAAATATACAGAAAATTTCCAGAACAATATTACTGGTAAATTCAAATAAATCACTGTTCACATAGGCAAGGATGTTCCAGAATTTTTGTAGAAAAGACCATTCACACAT
Organism: Danio tinwini; assembly: GCA_903798205.1. NCBI lineage: Eukaryota > Metazoa > Chordata > Actinopteri > Cypriniformes > Danionidae > Danio > Danio tinwini. The sequence continues at coordinate 99,524 of CAIGQZ010001464.1, read as the reverse complement.
CTATTCCAAAATACTCGTAAATTCTGACATCATTAACCAGAAGTGGCCTCTAGAGCAGCACGCAGCTGAATGCAGGGCTTGCAGGTAAACTCACTGTGGTTTATCATAACCCTTTAACAGTTGGCATTAATAATGTACATAGAAACATTATCAGACTAACAACTAGCAGCTAAATGTGTCTGGAAAAGTATTCAAGGGGCTTACTCACACTATGCTATCCGAACCGTGCCCAGGCCCTTTTCCCGGATCGTTTGAGAAGTGTGAGTGCTCTGAATCAGGCTCATGCACGGTACACTTGGGCGGCCCTGGCCCGGTAGGAAGAGGTGGGCCAGAGCACGGTTCACTTGGGCTCAGGCACGGTACGCTTGTGAGTGCAAGCGTGCCTAAGCCTGAAACTAAAAAGCGAGATGTGACTTTTAAGGGACTGTTTCATATAGATTAATTAATCATTTGTACTGTTCAATGAACGCAAACTGTCATAGATTATTAAAGACGCAAACCCCTAACTGCATGCCAGCTGCACCTTCAGCAAACTTCTTAATTCCTGCAGCACGAGGACTTTATGATTGTTTATGAGCGTCAAAAGTGGCTGATCTGTTCGGCGAAATATTAGACTGCGTGTCACCGCATATCAAACAACTTAAATGATATAACTAAAAAAATATCTCCACTGTGCTGAGTGAGAGCGCTTACTGAGCAGCGCGTCATCGATGACGTAAGCGCGTCCAGGCCCGAATGTAATGTGAGTGCGGGCCATCGGGGGAGACGGGAGGGGGACAAGCATGCTTTGGCCCGGTTCAAGGCAACTGTACATAGTGTGAGTACGGCATAAAAGTTCTGATTTTATGAAGTAGAGGTCGCACGTCATGTTCTAAACATGAGCACACTATTTTCAGCAATTTTTCTTCTGCGTTTACACAGAGCACCATTCCAGCAAATTACCGGTAATGTTCTCTTTCCGGAAAATTGCCGGAACTAATTTACTGGTATTTTCAAAAAGGGCCTGTTCACACATGATGACATTTACATGACTTTGCGGGAAAGTCTGTATGTGTGAAAGGAGCTATTGTGTATGACGTTTGCTTCAATTTGCAGCTTATTACGGTTCATTAAGTTTAGCAAATTGTATATTTAAGGTAAAGGGGAAGTGTTAAAAAAACAGAACAAAAACTTACTTGATACTTATATAAGTATTAAGTATTGATACTTAACTTAATAATATGGTTTAAAAGTACCAATAAAAACTCAGTATGCTAGCCATAATCAAGATAATAAGTAACCAATTAATGAGTTAATGTTTCACCAATTAAGGGAAATGAAGTGAACTTTACACACACACACACACACACACACACACACACACACACACACACACACACACACACACACACACACACACACACACACACACACACACACACACACACACACACACACACACACACACACACACACAGACATAGGCAGAGCCCACGACACAACTCCACACCCCCACCCACAAACACGTACACCCTCACACGCACACACACACACACACAC
>CAIGQZ010001464.1:58882-91793 GCA_903798205.1 Danio tinwini | reverse complement strand
GTGTGTGTGTGTGTGTGTGTGTGTGTGTGTGTGTGTGTGTGTGTGTGCGTGTGCGTGTGCGTGTGCGTGTGCGTGTGTGTGTGCGATTAATGGAAATAAAGTTTGGTGTGTGCAAAACGTAATTTAGGGAATTTTAGTTCTTTACAGGTCTGTAGTTCACCAACGATCTTTCCCAACATCGAAGGCAATCATGACACTGATGAGCTTCAAATGAAGTGTAAAGCCTGATGAGATTGAAATGAATGCGGATCCTGATGAGCTTAAAATGCAGTGTGGAGCCTGATGAGCTTAAAATTCAGTGTGGAGCCTGATGGACTTGAAATGCAGTACAGAGCCTAATGAGCTTCAAATGTAGTGCAGAACCAGATGAGCTTGAAATGTAGTGCAGTGCCTGATGAGCTTGAAATGCAGTGCAGAGCCTGATGAGCTTCAAAAAAGTGCAAAGTCTGGTAAGCCTGAAATGCAGTGTGAAGCATGGTGAGCTTTAAATGCATTACAGAACCTGATGAGCTTCAAACGCTGTGTGGAACCTATTGAGCTTGAAATGCAGCACGGAGCCTAATGAGCTTAAAATGCAGTGCAGAGCTTGATGAGTTACAAACGCAGTGCAGAGCCTGATGAGCTTGAAATGCAGTGTGGAGGTTGATGAGCTAGAAACACACTGCGGAGCTTAATGAGCTTCAAATGAAGTGCAGAGTCTGATAAGTTTAAAATAAAGTGTGGAGCCTGGTGAGCTTCAAATGAAGTGCAAAGCCTAATGAGCTTCAAATGCAGTGCAGAGCCTGATGAGCTTCAAAAGCAGTTCAATTCAATTCAATTCAATTAATTCAATTCATCTTTATTTGTATAGCGCTTATACAATGTAGATTGTGTCAAAGCAGCTTCACATGGAAGTTTATAGTGAATTGAAACAGTGTCAGTTCAGTTTTCAGTGTTTAAGTTCAGTTCAGTTTTGCTCAGTTCAGTGTGGTTTAATAATCACTACTGAGAGTCCAAACACTAAAGAGCAATTCCATCGATGCGCAGCTCTACAGATCCCGAACCATGCAAGCCAGTGATGACAGCGGCGAGGAAAAAACTTCACCAATTGGCGAAAGTGAAGAATTTAAAAAACCTTGAGAGAAACCAGGCACAGTTGGGCACGACCATTTCTCCTATGGCCAAACGTCTTGTGCAGAGCTGCAGTCTAGGCGCAGTAGCTGGACCTCAGCGAAGACACGTCTGTCCTTGGAGCATGAGTTTCAAATGCAGTGCAGAGCCTGATGAGCTTGAAACACACTGTGGAGCCAAATGAGCTTCAAATGCAGTGCAGAGCCTGATGGGCTTCAAATGAAGTGCAGAGCCTGATGAACTTCAAAAGCAGTGCAGAGCCTCATGAGCTTAAAACACAGTGCAGAGCATGATGAGCTTAAAATGCAGTGAGGAGCCTGATGAGCTTCAAATGCAGTGCAGAACCCGATGAGCTTCAAACGCAGTTCAGATCCTGATGAGCTTAAAATGCAGTGCAGAGTCTGATGAGCTTAAAATGCAGTAAGGAACCTAATAAGTTTCAAATTTAATTCAATTCATCTTTATTTCTATAGTGCTTTTACAATGTAGATTGTGTCAAAGCAGCTTCACATGGAAGATTATAGTAAATTAAAAATGTGTCTGAAAGTGCAGTTTTCAGAGTTTAAGTTCAGTTTAGTTTAGTTGTGTGGTTTAATTTTCACTGCTGAAAGTCCAAACACTGAAGAGCAAATCTATCGATGCACACTTCCACAAGTCCTGAACCATGCAAACCAGTGGCGACAGCGGTGAGGAACAAACTTCACTAATTGGCGAAAGTTAAGGGAAAAACCAGGCTCAGTTGGGCACGACCATTTCTCCTATGGCCAAACATCTTGTGCAGAGCTGCAGTCTAGGCGCCGGAGGCTGGAGAACGCTGGATGCCCATCGTGGTGAAGCTGCAGGTGGGAGAGGTCACCATTTGTCCAGAATTAATTGAGCATAGGGGACATGATAGGCTATAATACATCAGGAGCTCCCTCAAATACCAGGGAGCTAAGCCGTTCAGGGCTTCGTAGGTAGTCAATAATTTTTTTTATTTATACGATATTGGAAGCCAATGCAATGATAAAAGAACTAGAGTAATATGATCATATTTTGTTGTTCTAGAAAGCACTCTAGCAGCTGCATTTTGAACTGAGGCTTGTTAATTAGGCCAACAGGGCAACCGCCTAGCAATGCATTACAATTATCTAATCGAGAGGTCATGAAAGCATGAATAAGCTTTTCCGCATCAGACATTAATAGCATATTGGTTTACCCATATATTTTCTCTGTTCATTTGACAGTTTTGGTAGGTCACTCAAGAAATCCGAGGCACATTCATGATCACAAATCTCAGTTCTGTACAAATCCATCAAAAATTCCATTGCCTGCTTCCTGATTTCTACTGGATCAGAACTTATGGCTCCAACAGGATGGCACAAATGAAATTTGATTTTGTTGGACATTCATTTTTAAGATTAAAAAGTATGAAGTAGGAGCATCCATGTTCTTAATCGAACAAATAAACCTATTTTTATTGACGTGATCATTTTGTACACTTCCATAATCACTGTTGACAAGAGTATTCTCCAGGGCTTGTATATCTCTTTCAAGTGTTGTATTGCTACCTTTGTTTTAGATGTAGAAGGTGAACTGTATTTTTGACAAAATATTCCAATATTTGCCTTACCAACCTCCCAACATATATACAAGTTTCCAAAATAAACTTTTTTAACCTCCAGTCTTTCCAAAAACATTTAAACTTCTTATAAAATAAAATATATAATTTAGCAAAGTAGTATTAAAAAGTTAAGATAATTTAGCTTTGAAATGTTTTTTTATAGTTAAACAAAATATTAAATGTTTTTTCTAAAAATCCAACTGGTAAAATAGAGACAGTAATTTTTTATTCCATTCTTTACCTAAACAAAAAAACTATCTAACCTAGCTCTACTGACCCACTTTATGCCATGTGTACTGTTTAATTCTTGTATTTCTTCTTCTCCAAATATCTATTAGTTAACTTTTTAAAAATATTCAATAAAACTACAGCTGATTCATGGTAAGGTTCTTCTCCATTTCTATCAATGATAAAGTCAATAGTGCAATTCCAGTCACCTCCAAGGATAGTACAAAAACTGTCATTAGTTTTCTGAATGACATTCTTTAGCTTTAAAAAAATGTATCATACACTCTGGCCCATTATTAGGTGCATAGACATATTTTAAAATGAACACAAACCCTTCATATTCAATCTTTTAAAATAAATTTTCCTCCAGTAACAACCTCGTCTACAATCAGAATATTAACATTCATATCTATCTATTAGATATCTATCATATCTAATTTTTCCCATGACTTAAAACACTCCCCCCCACCATCTATTCAATTTTAATCCATTATCTGAGGTAGTATGAATTTCTTGTAAGAAAGCTACATTTATTTTATTAATTTTAAATAACTTTGATACCATTGCCAATTTATTTCTTTTTTTATTATTTCTGTTTTATCTCTGCCCCCTTGATATTTAAAGAGCCCACCCTCAACAGCTCCATAGAAAAAAAAAAGAAAAAAAAACAACAAAAAAAAAACAAGGAGGACAGAAGAAGAATGAAAAGGCAAAAAATCAAATTTAGATTGTCACACCCTCGGCTCGTTCCTGCTTTACCAATTAGTAAAACAAATAGAAAAAAAAGCCCTCCATCACAAACCACCTCTCTCCAATCCTGCAAACTATCACCGCCCTTCTAATCACCTGCAGCTGTTCCCCCTTATCAGGGCACTATAAAAGCCTACCTCATTCTTCCACTCATTGGCCAGGAATTGAAGTCAGATGGTTGTCCTCACCTTCGCTCCTTCGTCTTCTCCTCTTCTTCCATGGATGTTCCTTATGTGCCTTTGGATCCTTAATCTTCTGATCAAGGAAAGTGATTACTCTCATATGGTGTTTACTTGAAGATCTACAATTTACCTGATGAACTATGTGTCTGTATACTCACCTTCCGATGTTCCCAAGAACGAACTGTGTGTGAGATCGCTAACATTAGATGTTTACCTATCGAGCTGTTGAAGAAAATTGCTAACAGCTTTGACACTACCTGCTTCCTCACTTTGATTCAGTGACTTGTAGGGATGGGGAGTCGACTCAACTTTTTTTTTGAGACATTTGCTTTTTTCTTTTCGTAACCTTGCTAACAATTACCTCAACCTAAATCTTTTCTGTTTGCTTAAATCATCCTAACTAACATTTGTTTGCCACAATTTTACTGAGTGGATTAATTTGTAAAAAAAAAATGTTGATTTAAAAAATTCTACTGAAATAACATCCCCCGATCTGCTTACTTTCACCTACGCAACATTAACCGTCTCCGCCCTTCTCTTACCCCTCATGCCACTGCTGTTCTTGTCTATAGCCTTGTCACATCTCGTTTAGATTACTCCAACTCCCTTCTCTTAGGTCTCACTCATAAATCCCTTCGTAAGCTTCAGTTGGTCCAGAACTCAGCTGCCTATATCATCACCAGAACCCCTTCTTCTCATCACATCACCCCTGTCCTGCAGCAGCTTCACTGGTTACCAGTTCATTTTCAAATTGATTTCAAAATTTTGATGTTAACATTCAAAGCCATTCACAATCTCTTGCTAAATATTTGTCTGCCCTCATCCACATTGATGCTCCCTTTTGCACCCTGTGATCTTCTTCCTCCCTCCACTTGTCTGTTCCCTCAGCTTGTCTATCGTCTATGGGCAATAGAGCATTCAGATGCTCTGCTCCTAGCTTTGGAACTCACTACCACCTGCCATCAGAAACATTGACTCCCTCACATTATTCAAATCAAAACTCAAAACCCACCTATTTAAAATGGCTTTTAATACTTAATTGTACCTGCACTATTGTTGTGTATATTTTTATATTATTAGGGGCCAAGCAGCAACACTGCGAAGGCACCTATTGCTTCCGTTAGCGTTCCTATTATTATTATTAGGGGCCAAGCAGCGAAGCTGCGAAGGCACCTATTGCTTCTGTAAGCGTTCTTATTATTATTATTACGCTTCTTCATCTTCTTCTTCTTCTGCCGGATTTTAATGGCAGCATATATAACTGTATGCGGGAAAGTTGTATAATTTGGCACAATGGTAGAGGGCAGTATCAACATGAAGCACAGCAAACCTGAAGTCTCTAACTCAAACTCTCTAGCGCCACCACTTGTCCAAAGTTTCACTTATGTTTATTGTTATAACTTTTGGACCAAATGGGCTTTTCCGTCATGAATTTTTTTTCGCTATTTTGAATTTTTTGCAAAACCTGTTTGATTGAACTTGTCCCAGGCCGTTTTTCCAATTTTCACCAAAATTGAATCACATGATCTACAGACCATGCTGACCAAAACTTATGGAATTCAAGTTGATTCGATCAACCATTTTCATTTAACTTGCAAACAAATCTAACGTAGAGCTTGCGAAAATGGACTTGATGCGATATCTCCGTAAGACATTGATGTATTCACACGAAACTTGGTGTGTGTTATGACAACCATGGCCTGAGGTTATCTGCAGCATTTCGGAGCACGGAGTGGTCCAGAAATACAGAAAATTGCATTTTTGGTGAACCTTGACAATCCCTAGTGGTGTGTGTGCACAATCAGTCAGGATTAGGAACGTGTGTGTGTGTGTGTGAGCTGAGTGCATGTATGGAGTTGTAGTCCATGACATGGCAGATTTGTAGTTCATTAGCGATAGTGCCTGTTTTCCAGCGATCTATAGAGTCCAGATCCCATTGCTCTGTCATTTTATCATTTGCTTTTTGTAATTTGTTGGAGAGGTTTCTCTTAATTACTTGTGTTTTAAACAAAAAATCGTCATTCTTAAAGTCAATATTTATGTTTTCCTCATTTAAAGTAGATTCTGCTGCTTCATAGATATTGTAAGTTTTAAGAACATTTCCATTGTTTTTTTTTTCCATACTTAAAACACCCTCTGAGGCAGCATAATGATTTATTCCTTTTTTATCTTTCGTACTATAATCATCAGTATTCATGTTATTCGCAAACTCTCTGCACGTTTGCCTCAGCTTGAACAGGATCGGCCTGTGCCATGCCAACATCATTTGTGTTTTCATCATCTGCACTACTATTCGCATTATCCGCAGACTGCTGCTGCTCATTCACCCCGGCTGTAGCAGTATCGCCCTGTGCCACGTCAACATCACTGACAATAAATTTTAAGTAATATAAATTGGCTTCAGATAAGAATAAGGGTCAAAATTGGATTCATGAAATGAAAGTTTAATAGTTTTTAGTAATCTATTTACAGCTGCATGAGAGAAGGCTTACACACATTTAACCTTCACCTATGCTGTTAGTTCTGTCATTGGACTAATAGATTGACCCTTACAATAACTTGTAATCTGTTATAACATTCTAACCCATTTGTTCTTAGAATGAGGTGAAAAATGGTATCACTTCCTGCAACAAGTTATTTACAAATTATTTATAGACAATGCATATACAGCCTATCTATTATAGTACAAGGGGCACAGGTCATGGGCGCAGTTTAAGAAGACAATAGTGTATAGCTGAAAATCATCAAATGCATTTGTATTGATTGCATTTGCAAAAGTATTGCATGTATTTACAAAAAGGGTAATTTAAAATTTCTAAAGGCAAAATTCTTTAAAGGGACTTTACATTTTTCACAATTTCCCTTATATCTGTTAATTTGGGTTTTGACTTTGAAAAGATCTTTGTCAGATGCTCCAGAAAATGGTTTACACATCATCTTAATACGGGTCTTTGTGAAGCTTTTATTGTCTTGAATTCATAGATGTTGGTTCTGAGTTGAGTATTTAAGTGGAAGGTGCAAAAATGTCATTGGGATCTTGTAGTGGAGATACCCCGTTGCAGTGTGTGAGTCTCTGAGCTTTGGCATCTGTACTTAAATGTTGCAACGTACTTCATCCATCTTTAGCTTTTGGATTTATATTTGGGTAATTCATGTTTTGATTTGGCTTTTTATTATTTAATTCTGTGACTGCATAAATAAAGATATTTAGCTGGAGCTCATTTACCTACTCCCTCTAAGCATCTAGGAATGGGGATGTGATTTTGCAGGAGAAAGGTGAAACACCCCTATGGACCATTATTAAATTATAAAAAAAAAAAAACTATTTTGGTGAAATATAAGATTTATAGTAGCATTCTTTTTACTCTGTTGCATAATTACAGCCTTTTCTCATATCATTTTGAACAGAATAAAATGCTGCTTGAACTGAATGCAAGAGTAGAAGAGCTCCAGGAAGACAACAAGTGCCAGCTAAGCTTGAAAGAGACTGAATACAATAAGAAGATCAATGAACTATCTGAAAAGTGTATCCAACAGATAATTTCACTAAATGCAGAGAAGGAGGTGAGTTTAAAGAATCCCATAATGAAAAACATTCCTATTTCAAAAGAGAAATTATTTGTAAATATTTTATTTTTTATTGCAGGTACTGAAAAAAGAGAAAGACAACCAACAAGCAGCCCACATTAAAGCTATATCAGACATCTTAGAGAGACACGATAAAGAGCTGCACGACATGGGTAAAAAAAATGTTTCATTATATAATAATGAATTTCTAAAAAGCCACTTCACTACTCACTTGTTAAAAAATGAGACTTTTACAAGGTTTGAGGTCTTGCTATTTCATCTGAAAAGTGACAATAACTTTGTGATCGCGATTATATATCATCAATATGAGTTCATCCATGAATTTGCTGACTCTCTTGGCGGACTTGTTTCTCAATTTCATAAGCTTTAAATTGTGGGCAATTTTAATGTTCATGTTTGTTGTGACACAAACCCCCTCACTAAGGAGTTTTTAAGTCTTATTGACACCTTCGAGATATGCCAAATGGTTACAGGTCCTACACATCAGTTTGATTATACCTTGGATCTTGTTTTGTCATATGGTGTCATGATTTAAAACCTTAACTTTTGTGAACTGAGTTTTTCAGATCACAATCCAATCATGTTTACTTGTTCTAATTTAAAACAGCCTGTCATTTCCAAGAAACCATCTATTTGGTACAGAAGCCCTGAACCGCAAGGTGAAAAAAAAAGCAATCGTGGTGGTGAGGAAAAAAAATAAAAAAAATCTTGTCTCGTTATAACGACATAATATCTCGTTATAATGACATAATATCTTGTTATAACGACATAATTAAGTCGTTATTTCGACATAATATCTCGTTATAACAACATAATATCTCATTATAACGACATAATTAAGTCGTTATTTCGACATAATATCTCGTTATAACGACATAATATCACGTTATAACGACATAATATCTCGTTATAACGACATAATTAAGTTGTTATTTCGACATAATTAGGTCGTTATTTCTATATGAGCCACAAGATGGCAGAATAAGACTACGAACAGGTCAATGTGCATGCTTTAAGTAAAATCTTTAAAGTTTCGAAATTGTAGAGCACAATATGGTAATTTACCAGGTATATTCTTTTTTTATATAAACTGAGGTGTTCACTTGTTGTTCCAGAATAATCTTTTGACATCAAATGTAACTCATAAATAGCTGTAAAAGTACTGTAGGCGATTATTAGCCTAGTTTACGCAAGACATGATACTTATCATTTATTTATTTAACATAGTTTTGTAACGTTTTAACTGCATCTTCATTTATCAACTTTGGTTTATATGTTAGTATTTTTTGTTAGTGGTAAGACTGTTAAGAGAACATCCCGTTTCTACATCTATTCGCCTCCAAAATTGATTACATTTGTCCTGCGCTGCATCATGTCCGACTTTAACTTTTAAGGGTGGGCCACGCGACATTACAGTCACCAAAGTGTTACATAAAATTAGTTGTTATTTTCCAATTAAAATAAGACGTGTATAACTAGGTTGGCTAGAATGCATTTAAACATTAGGCTTTGGAGAGCGCTAACAGATGAACCAAGACTAGGCTATCCATAGGCAGAATTTTTTTTTTTATTCAAAGTTTTAGTGCAAAAAACAATAAAATACAATAGGACTAAAATATGGAAAAACTGCCAGATGGTACATCACTTTGCCCACGATTATAGCTTGGAATTGGTTTAAATTTAAATGCGCGTATCATTGATTCAATAATAATAATAATAATATTAATAATAATAATAATAATGAAAACAATAATAATTTGTTGTTGTTGTAAATATTAATATAATAAAAATGTAGGTGTTTAATTTTCTATGTGTAGATTGCAGTAGCAGAACAGAACAACATTGCTTCAAGTGTTTAAGATTTATTAGTCCATAATTAAACTCCTCGTTAGCTTGGCTTTCACCATGCTGCGCCTATTTTATTATTTGTTCACTATTAGGCTATTTGGGTTGTTGTCGCATGGTTTACTCTTTTATATTGCCTACTGCAGAATTGGTTAGAACCAGGAGTGCGTTTCCGAAAACCAAATTCCATCTATTTAAACATAATTCTTTGATTTGGCGTTTCCCAAATCTGTCGCACACTTGAAGGCTTGCAATTACACCTCTAGAGCTGTGTTTAGAGGCATAGTTTCTGGCTGTGTTCTATTTCTAGTTAGGTTATCCCCTTACTGTAAGCCCTATTCATTTAGAACGTTCCACAGTTAAACTGTATAAAAAAATAAAACATTAAAGTCATCTCTATGTGGTGTAATTCGCTTTGAAAATATTTTTTACAGTTCAGTTTGAGCGATCTTCATGTTGACAATTGCGTTATCTTGCAGTGCACTTTGAAATCCATGTTACATTTCCAATCTTGTGAAAACTAAAATATATATATAGCATACGTTAATGGTTTTAATTTAGGTTATTTATTAAGAAATATATCTGTACTGTAGGCCCTATATGATATAGCCTGCTGGAGCATTTATGCAGTGGATTGAATGCCAAATTGTCCTTCAAAAAGTAAAACGAAAATAAAATAAAAACAAATAAACAATATCCTACTTAATAATAATAATAATAATTATTATTATTATTATTATTGTTGTAGGATTTTTTTCATTTCTTAATTGCCTAAATAGCCTACTGTAAATTGCAACCATTAATGATTTATATGACTTTTATGAGATTGCATGTTAGCTAAGTGGTTTTAAGTTTTGTAATAAGTTCAGTAATATTTGTAGAGGAAACATTGGCCGTATATGTGCCGTTTAAATACATTTTAAGTAATATGGAAAACCAGTGCATGTTTTTACCAAAACTAATTTTGGATTTTTTAATGAATGTGTGTAAAAAAGCATAAGCTAATTTGCACAAAATGTTATGGAGTTTTTGTCTAAAGAAGTTCTTACTCATTTAGAGCCTCATTTTGGACGCTTTACGTTAACATATTTCTAATTATGGATCTGCAACAAAGCAGCCACGGTTTTGGAAGGCCACTACATCGTTCTTTTTTCCAAACGATGCATCTATGACAGTTTAGCCGCGTGTTACGTCGTTGTTTGGGAAACACACCCAGCCGTGATCTCGGTGACATCGAGAAACCATCCAACCTAATTAACGCAGCTTCTTTTTCCAGAATATCCATCAAAATATTTGGAGACAGAAAGAATCATTATTCAATTAAATGAATAATGAAGTGATATTACAGATTGCAGATCTTAACATTAAATAGTAGTCTAAACAAAAGCTTGACAACGAAAATCATAACAAACATTTACATCTTCATGCCATCATTTTGAAGTTGAAATAAGTGACACATGGGCTATTTGTGAATCTTTTGATTAGAAATGTATATGAATTAAAATGTTCCTCTCAGAAGTGCTGGAACAGGCCATGTTCTGTTTTTTAGATTGCTGTTTGCATATATAAACCTCTGAAAATATAGTTGCAATGGTCAAAAGACTGTTGATGCTTTTGCTATATCCTATCAAGGTTAACCGACATCTCTGGGGTGTTTTCTTCATATTGTAGCTCAGTGGCGCCTGCAGCAGTATGGCAGTACACTGTACGTACCTGCCATGAGAGCATGTTCATTTAGGCTATTTATTCACTTATGTATTACTTTGCATTACTGCCTAAGTTACTGACTTAATGCGGTAATACACTTTTTTATATAGTAATAATAATATAAAGTATTACTGATTTTATCAATGATACCGTTTATTAACGCAGACGGATCATGGTTTCAGCTCAAAATGAGTAGATTAGGCCTAAATTATATTTTATTCTTCTTATTTCTTTCCATTTTATTTCAAATAATATAAATGTTTAAAGTTTTAGGTAAAGACATCAAACTATGCCCACACATCAAAGCTAACTCACTATTCATATAACTGGTATAAATATAGTGAAATCAGCATAACAGAGTCATCACACTTCATTACCCAACCAATATCAGTGTTAGGAAAAAGTTAAATGTTACAATCTAATGTCATTTTAAAAAAATAGTAGCTAAATGTGTTTTTAAGGCATTAGCCTAGTGTAGCAAAACAGAGAGTGTGAGAGGTTGATCTGCTGCAAATCCACTCACTCATGCACTATATAGCCAACCTGTTTCATTAATATCCCTGTAAACTTGACTTTGCAGGCCAATCTTTAACTCAAAAGTCCTTACTTGACTGCTGCTGCATAATGGGATGTTTCTTTTCACAACTGTTAAAGTGTGCTTTAGCGATTTAAAAATGAAAGCAAACATTTAAAAGGGTTCTGCGTTTTGTATACGTTATAGCTTTTGATAATATTAATGATAATGAATATAATCAATTGATATGTATTATAGCGTAGACCACCTTAAAACTAAACATTTTTATTAGTCTATTAATCTCGAACTGAAAAACTAATGTGAAAATGACAGTCGGTTGCGTCTGCTAAAATTAATTTACCGACAGATTTCTTTAGCTTTTTGTACCCTTTAGAGCTGAAGAAAGTTGTATTTAAAGAATTAGTTAACCAAAACATGACTTGAACTAGGCTGCTCGGCTTCATGTCACGCACTAGTCCAGTTTTCTGAGTGATCCACTAGTCCAGTGAGTTTAGAGTGCGCCTCCGCCGCCGCGTGCACATTTTAAAGGCTACGGGCATGTTAATAATTAAATGACAGAGTTTTCAATTTTGCGTGAACTGTAGTCCTTTATGAAAACTGGGGGCACAAATTCTTTCTGAGGGGGCAATGCCGTTGCGAATATTTTGTAAACGCCTGTAAATGCCCAACAGGACAAATAGTTATTATAGGCTTCTATTAAACTGTGATTCAGTTAATCTTTCACTTTAATTTTATTTAGGCTATATTATTATTTTATTTGACAATCCAGTTCATGTTTTGGCGCTGAAGCATAGCAGACTGGTTTTGAAGCACTCAAATGTTATTCGTTCTTCTATTTTATCTAGTATAACTGAACAACAAAAATATTTAAACTAAGACACAAACTATTCAAAATTAATTTTAAAAGTATATCATTTTACAAGAAAAATATACAAATTATATTTTAGTTTGAGGCCGTCCACTAACTGCGCGTGGATGATTTTCGGTCAGTGGAAATTAAGGATTTAATCAGGTCATAATTTTAAAGATTGCGTCTTGAGCGTCTGATTTTTCCCTGGTGCTGATGTGCTTTTATTACATTTAGGTTTTTAAAGAAATATTAATATTAAAAAGAAAACATTATGTTGTAAGTAACGAATGCCCTTAAATAATGTAGCCTTTGACTATAAACATCACTGTTTCTTGAGATGGGGGGAAGGGGGCGGGGCGGTGCTGGATTTGTGCGTACCTTGGAATAAAATCCTGCAGGCGCCCCTGTTGTAGCCCATTTTGTACCTAATATTATTTTGTTCATTTGACACAGTTCACATTTAAGCACAGATGTCTTGTTTTAGTGTTTTCATTTTGACACAATTATGAAAAAAATTATCAAACATTCATGTAGGCAATGAACGGCACAAATTCTGTTAATTTGTTTTCTTTGAATAGACCTGCAGCATTTGTAAAAGTATTTAACAACACCCTTAAGGGGTCTTCATTTATCACATTTCGTTTATTTATTTTTTTGTATTTTTATATTGGTAAGACTGTTAAGAGAGCATTCTGTTTCTACATTTATTCGCCTCCAAATTTGATTCCGTCTTTCCGCTCCATCATGCCCGACTCCAACATTTTAGGGTGGGCCAAGCGACATTCCAGTCACCGAAGTGAAGTGAACATTAAATTAGTTGTTGTTTTACAATTAAAATAACTTGTTTTCATCATTTTATTATTTTATTTTTTAGGTTATAAGCTTACTGAACAAGTTGGCTAGAATAATTGATTAAACATTAGGATATTTGGAAAGCATTAACAGATGAACCAAGACTGTATTCAGAAGCAGATGAATGTTTGCTTTTTTCTTTCGAAGTGTCAGTGCAAAAAAAAAAGAAACAAATACAATAAGACTAAATGATGGGAAAATGACAGATGGTATTTCGGTTATGAAACACTGCCCAAGGTTACGGTGATTAAATTGGGATTGCTTTAAAATAGAATGCACGTGTTTTGATTCAATAATAATAAAAATAATAATAATAATAATAATAATAATAATAATTATTATTATTATTATTACTATTGTTATCAATATTGATATTATTATTATTGTTATTATTTTATACATTTATTATACTAATTTTCTATGTGTAAATTGCACAACAGAACATTAAGTACACATCTGATTCCAGAAAATTATTTTGAGGTTAAATTTATGTATACTTTTTTATTTTTTGCATGTTCAAACTACTTATTTAAAATGACCTAAAGCAGCACAATTCTTGAGATTTCGTTGGGACAACTTAGTTTTTTTATGTTTAATCCACATAAATTTGTCAAAAGTGTTAAGTTAGTTTAATCAATTTGTGTTGGGAATGAAATGAGCGTCCTCCAATTGGCCTTAACTTTTACTTTCTTTTTCATAAGGACGCACAGACATCCATTAGCATGCATAATTAATTTTGTTTGTTAAGCACAAAGATTTGTTTCAAAACTATTTCTAAATTCAGTTTTAATTTCCAGCAAACGAACAAATGAACAATGAAAAGGAATTGTGGTCAAAAAACGTAATTATATTCAACACACGTCCTATGCCCCATATGGTCCAAAACCTGACAGGTGGCCAAATCTAAGCTTGTTTTTAATAAATCAAATATAAATATGCATATAATAAATACTACTACTAATAATAATAACATTATAAAGCAAGTTGTGTATGAACTGAAAAAAGCCCTCCGAGATAAAGGCATAAAGGCAGTGGTTTTTATATTTATGTAGAACATAATGTTTGTAAATTTTATTCCTTTAATTCTTTTTCATTTGTAAAAATATTTGTGTATTGCTGTACATCCTACATGTTTTAAGTAATGTTTAAGCGAGGCGCGCAACTAACACGCTCTGCGCTGGACTTTACACCTGATTTTAGCTGGTCTATTGAACAGTCTATTTTAGTTCCTCAAAATAGCAACGCGCCAACATTGTGCCTTAACACACCTCTTTTCTAGACCTGAACAGCCATAAGTCCACAAAGTGGCGCAAATTGACTAATTAATGATGGACTAACAAATGTTAACCACTTAAAGCAATGTTGTTCTGTTCTGCTACTGCAATCTACACATGAAACTGAAACACCTAAAATATTTACAACAGCAAATTATTATTATTATTATTATTATTGAATCAACGACTCGCGCATTCTAATTTAAACCAATTTCAACTTAATAGTTATAATCGTGGGTAAAGTGCTGTACCATCTGGCAGTTTTTACATATTTTAGTCCTATTGTATTTTATTGTTTTTGCACTGACGCTTCGAATAAAAAAACAAACATTTATCTGCCTATGGATACAGTCTTGGTTCACCTGTTAACGGTCTCCAAAGCCAAATGTTTAAATGCATTTTAGCCAAGTTATAAACATCTTTAATTGGAAAATAACAACTAATTTAATGTAACACTTCGGTGACTGGAATGTCGCTTGGCCCACCCTTAAAAGTTACAGTCGGACATGATGCAGCGCAGGACAAACGTAATCAGTTTTGGAGGCGAATAGATGTAGAACCGAGGTGTTCTCTTAACAGCACCAACACCAACAAAAAATACTAACATATAAACCAAATTTGATAAATGAAGATGCAATATAGACAGTTAAAACGTTACAAAACTATGTTAAATAAATAAATTATAGAATATCATGTCTTGCAAAAACTAGGCTAATAAACGTCTACAGTGTTTCACAACCTTTTACAGCTATTTATGAATTAAATTTAATGTTAAAAGATTATTCTGAAACAACAGGTGATCAGTGCCTATATAAAAGAATATGACTGGTAAATTCCCATACTTAGGCTTTTGTAATTTCGGAACCTTAAAGATTTTACTTAAAGCATGCACATTGACCTGTTCCTAGTCTTATTCTGCCATCTTGTGGGTCATATAGAAATAACGACTTAATTATGTCGAAATAACGACTTAATTATGTCAAAATTACGACCTAATTATGTCGTTATAACGAGATATTATGTTGTTATAACGAGATATTATGTCGTTATATTGAGATATTATGTCATTATAACGAAATAAGTTTTCTTTTTTTTTTTTTTCTCAACACCAAGATTGCTTTTTTTTTTCACCTTGCGGTTCAGGGCTTCCGTAATTTGGCGACGGATGTTAAGCTCTATTTTTAATGAAGATTTTAGTTCTTGTTTTAATGAGACACAGAATGCTATATCCCATTATTTTATTAATATGTCAGACGCTGGAAATTATTTAAAGCTATTTAATGAAACATGCACCAGAGTTTTAGATGATATTGCACCTTTACATAGGAAGAAACTCAAAGCTAAAGTGGAACCATGGCTAAATGAAAACACTAAAAACATGAGTTGAGTTTGTAGACAGGCCGAACGGAAAAGAAAGAAAGATAAGCTGCATGTGTCATTAGAGATTTTTTAGAGTTTCACTAACTATCTTTTTCTGATATTATAGCTAAAAATTATAAAAATCCCAAGACCTCAACAATCAACTGTGTTTTAAACCCCTCTATATATTTGCAGTTTGACGACTCAGCATCTACCTGCAGAGATTTGTTAAAATATTTTACTACTAAAATAAATAACATTAGACCATATTATTCCGATAAGCTATGAGCCGTCTTCTATTCCTTCTTGCACTTCATCTTTATCTACATTTAACACTATCACAATAGATTATTTGTATAGGACAATACTGAAGCTAAAAGTAACATCATCTGCATCTGATATCCCAGCACGTTTTCTTATTCAGGTCTTTGATACAGTTGGGCCTTATATTTTAAAGATAATAAATATGAGTCTGTTGAATGGCCTTGTTTCAGAATATTTAAAACGTGCAACCGTTAAACCATTACTGAAAGGAAGAAACACTGATGTTACTGATCTTTCAAATTTTAGAACAATTTCCAACCTGCCACTTATTTCAAAAGAGTCTCTATTATCTAGAGAAGGTAGTATCCATCCAGGTACTGCACTTTTTAGAGTTAAATGAATTGTTTTAATCATTCCAGTCCAGTTTTAGAAAACATCACAGCACAGAAACGTCTATTTTAAGAGTGACAACTGATATTTTATTATCTGTTGATTCTGGTCAGGGTGATGCGGTAGGCACAGTGTTCACCTCACAGCAAGAAGGTCACTGGTTCGAGCTTCGGCTGGGTCAGTTGGCATTTCTGTGTGGAGTTTGCATGTTCTCCTCATGTTTGCATGGGTTTCCTCCGGGTGCTCCGGTTTTCCCCCCAGTCCAAAGACATGTGGTACAGGTGAATTAGGTATGCTGAAATTGACCATAGTGTATGAGTGTGTGTGAATGAGTGTGGATGTTTCCCAGTGATGGGTTGCAGCTGGAAGGGCATCAGCTGCGTAAAACATATGCTGGATAAGTTGGCGGTTCATTCCGCTGTGCCGACCCCAGATTAATAAAGGGACTAAGCAAATTGAGAGTGCCGGGCTATGTGTACTGTCTGCCTGTTTATCAGAGGTTAAGGCTTGGATGTCAAATTATTTTTTTTAACTAAATGAGAAGACTGATGCCATTGTTTTTGGACCTATAGGTGGCTCTGTAAAGCTGAATCAAATGTTGGAGAATTTAGCTGACTGCGTTAAACCATCTGTAAGAAATCTAGGTTTTATCTTGGATTCTGCCTTTATATTTGACAAACAGGTAAATGCTGTTAAATCTTGTTTTTTCCAGATGAGATTATTAGCCAAAGTGAAAGGCTTTTTAACTCGTGCAGAATTTAAGAGATTAATTCATGCATTTATCACGCTTAGACTACTGTACAGATATGACCTGAGAACGTGCATTTCTGGTACCCCCAGTCACGCACTTTACTGCGGCTGTAAAGGCCGCTTTTTCATAAAATAAAAAGATCAGCTGCTAATTGTAGCTGCTGATCGAGAGAAAAGCTGTTCATAATTGCTGGTCCAGGATCAGTATTTTTCACAGATTTTTACAATAATGACGAGCATGGCTGTCTCTAGATCGGCAGCACAGCTATGGAAAAAGATTAGCATGGATTGCGCACACGCATGTCGTGCAGATAAAATTAATAGTTTTTTCAAAAGCATTTTTAATAATTAAATGTGGTTTAATGAATAAAGTACATTTTTTTACTAAGTGTTGCTCACATTAAATAATAATAAAAAAAAACATTTGTTTAAAAAGTATTTTGTGACACCCACATCCGGCCTTGACTAAAAACGCGGTTTATGTTTTAAATGCAAAAAGCAACATCTACATGCTAATTTTGAGCTGGCAGCCAATTTAAATTTTTGACATGGATATGCGATCTTTTTTCAAAAAGAAAAATTCAAACAGCAAAGATCTTAACTCCAGTACAAGTGTGAATCCAAAAACATTAGAGAAGAACTTAGAGGAGAGCTCTTCATCAGAAACTGCAGCCAGTAGGTCTGGCAGCGATAGGCCTTATAAACGAGAAGATTGGTTGGAGTGCCTTATGAGTAAAACTACACCACCTGGAGATTTGGGCACAAAGGACTCTGGACCATCACAGCCTTACTTGCACGAATATCCAAAAACACTGTTTGGTAAGCAGAATGGCTCGTTTTGGTCAGATTACTACAAGGCATATGCATTCATTGAATACAGCAAAGAGGCGGATGCGATATTCTGCTTCCCTTGTAGATTGTTTCAGTGTAGTTCTAGTGGTGCATACAGAGAACCTGCTTTTATTATAACAGGAGTGTGAGACTGGAAGAATATTTTAGCAAAACTACAAAAACACTCAAAAGCACCACATCGTCAATGTACAGAGCAGTGGCACTGCTTTGAGCAAACCAAAGCCACTGGTTCAGTCGCTGCACAGTTGAGTGAATCTCACAGGTCCATGGTCCAGGGAAATAGGGAATATGCATCATCTATTGTTGACATATTGCTTTATTTAGGAAAACAAGGACTTGTACTGATAGGGCACAACGAGAGAGAAACTTCTGCAAATCACGGGAACTTTTTGGAACTGTGTGACTGGTTTGCCATGCACAACAAAGCTTTCTGTACTCGATTATGCACCATTCAATCTAACGAGCCCTGACACACAAAATAAATTTTTAGAAATAGCAGCTTGTTTAGTTAAAGACAAGATAGTTCACGGAATCAAAGAAAATAGGCTTTTCACAGTTCTAGTGGATGAAGCACACAGTTTTAAAGAGGAACAAATGGCCGTGTGTGTGAGAGATACAGAGAGAGGGTGGAGATAAAGGAAAGATTTCTAGGTTTCGTTGATTGTTCTGAAAGAGCCGATGCTACAGGAATTTATGGACACGGAAAACACTTTCTGGACGCTTGTGGAATATACAATTTGCCCATCGTTGCGCAAAGTTATGACGGAGTGGCTGTCATGTCTGGCCACGTGAACGGAGTGCAGCAGAATGGTCAAGACCATCCATCTGTGTTGTATATACACTGTATGACCCACAAGCTGAATTTGGTTTTGGTGGATTCCTGCAAGGTAAATCGCACAGCATCTATGTTTTTTCAAATCCTTGAGAAGCTGTATGCATTTTTTTTCACAACCTGGAACACACCATGCATACCAGCAGCATCAAAAGGAGCTTGGAGTTAAAGCAGAAATGTCAGCAATTAGCGACACAAGATGGGCATGTCGTTGGAAAAACATTGCAGCTGTAAAGAGTTCGATTAAAGCCCTGCTCTCCACTATTTCTGAGCTCTCTGTGCCGCCTTATCGTAGGTTTATTGAGGCATCCGGTTTATTAACCCATCTCAAGAAACCCCCGTTCTCTGTGTGTCTTGTGGTGTTTTACCATGTTTTTAGCATGATCAATGTTGTACACTAGGCACTACAAAAGAAGGACACAACATTATCTCAGGCTACAAGTGTCATGGAATCTACAATAAAGGGCCTTAAAAGTATGAGGACCACTGAAAAATGGGAAGAATTATGGATTGAAGTTGAAGTATTCTGTAATTCTCTTGACATTACACGAAGGTGATGACTATGATGACGACATACGAAGATGATGACGATCACACACACAAGCGAGCGGTAATAAGAATCGCTACACTAGATTCTTGTGTTGTCACAAGTTCCCTTGGACAAAGAAAATATGAAACAGTAAGTAGACAAAGCACGCAGGAGAAATGGGCCCAAAAGTTGTATTTTCCTATTTTGGATACGATTTTGGGTGAGTGTCAGTCCCGGTTTTCCACCAAGACCATGGAAATAGCAAAGAGTGTGGATGCAGTAATGAAATGCGACCCAGAAGGCGCGCAGTGCCTTTTAAATAAATATGCGACTACCCTCTCTATCAACCCCAAACTGGCCTGTACTGAGATGAATTTAGTCCAACTGCACTCATCTCCCGAGTTTGTGAACGAGACACTCCTGACTGGATTTTATCCAAACTTCGAAAAACTTTTCAAATTGGCACTGACATTACCGGTGGGGACAGTAACATGCGAAAGATCATTTTCAGCAATGCGAAGCATAAGAAACTGGATGCGGTCAACTATGGGCCAGGAGAGACTGTCATCTTTGAGTCTGATGCATATTGAAAGTGACATAACCACAGGACTAAACAACGAAGACATCATCAACGCGTATGATGCCAGGTCTAAAAGGAGGATTTTGCTGCATTAGGTAGGCAATGGCTATTATTTTTGGCTGCCATGCCAAGTCACATACGCCTACAGTATTTATTTTTATTTTTAGTTAACAGAGGTTTGTTACCATTGATCTATAATATATTATAATGTAAATAATAATATATAATTTTGGCATATATATATTTATATATTTATTTTTATGTGACGCACACAATTTAATTATATTATTATTATTATTATTATTATTATTATTATTATTATATAGATCAGTGGGTTACTTTAATAATACAATAATATAATAGACGTTTGTTGATAGGCAATACTTTTGCTATAACCTCTTCTTAGTTGGTCGCAAATCTTTTTAAATGCATTAAAGGGAAGCACATATCTTAACCTTACCCTGGAGTTTGTTCACCCTCCGCCTATGCTTTATGCAATAGCCACCAGGTGACGCAAGGAACAACCGCTGACTTACAGTAGTTGTCATGCGTGTTTTGGTGCATGGACGGTATTTGTGTACAAGAGCGCTCGATTCAGCTCCCTTGATGCCTCCAGCGGCTGGGTTTCTTTTTTTATTCATTTTGGAGAACAGGCCTGGATTGGCTAATCGGGAGGAGCGGGAGAATTTCCGGTGGGCCGGTCCGTTTTTTAGCCACAAGGGCCGGTGTCCGTAGCTGATTGCACTCTCAGCAGTTGCACTTTTTTCATTTATTTATTTATTTGACCATAACCTCACTCTTTTTTATTTAGTATTTTATTAATTATTTTGCTGCAGCTCCAGATTTAAAAAAAAAAATTATTTATTGTGGTTAAAAGTGTTGCAGATGACATTTCTTATTCCAAACGCACCACTATGATAGCACCATTGTGGTCCAGTTGTCAGCACGTTGCATTATGACGCAACCAGCCTGGGTTCGAACCTTGTCTGGGTAATTTATTTTGTGTGTTAAGACATATAATACTGTTTGGGTTACTTATATAGGTGTACATATTTTATTTTTTTTTTTGTATGACCACCGTTACGAAGGACTGGATATCTATAAAGAATTTTACACAGAATATATATATATTCAGATATTGCCGGAAAGTACATTGTGATGTTTTAAAGAATAGTGTTGGAGATTTAGCTACCCTTTAATGTTCTCATATTTATGAAAAACATTAGAAGTTCTAAAGCAGCTTTTTCCTTGAAAAAGACGTGATAGTGTCATTAGAAACTGGATTGGAAATTATGTTATTTTAATATAGTCAGTCATAAACTGAGGTGGGCCGGTCCAAGGTTTAAAACTCCAGGGCTGAAAAGTAGTCCCACTCCAGCCCTGTGTATACATAATTGTATTCACATATGAATACAGATATGAATACAACAGATATGAATACAACAGAAAGACATAAAAACTTTACAAATTATGTGTCCACTTTTGAGGGCTCAACACAATTTCATAGATCTAGATAAAATAGCCTAAGCAATATTGAAATCATTTAAAGATATACAAATATCGGATAATAAAAACATAAAAAAAACAATATACAACAAACAAAAGCTATAACGATTTAGGAATATACAGTAATATAAATTAATTATACTGAACTTAAACACTGAAAACTGAACTGACACTGTTTCAATTTACTATAATCTTCTATGTGAAGCTGCTTTGACGCAATCTACATTGTAAAAGCGCTATATAAATAAAGATGAATTCAATTTAATTGAAAATTAAAATAATTTTATCTTTAATATTTAGATATTTTCTAAAAACAATAAACAACAGAGTTTATTATAATTTTATTATTTTAAAATAAATATTATTTATAAAGTATTTGGATACGAGGATATTAATCAAATCGTGCAAACAATGCTTTTTTTAGAAACAGATTGTGAAAACTGCAGGTAAAAATGTGTTTGATGACATCAAACAAGTGTTTTTATATAATGTCGTAAATTTTTTTTATTAAGTATCACGAGAAAGTAATCAAATCGTTTGTTACAACATGAAAACCCATCCCTGCAAAGGTGAAACAAATGATGATGGTGAAGTCAAAAAGAGCGCATTTGCGGAGTGGGAAGTCATGCACGGAAAATGGAATGGATGTTCTTGGCTGGTGGAAGATGAACAAACAATCCTACCTAAAACATGTTAAAGCGCTAAAGCTACAGCGGATTCAAAAAATGTTCGTCCACAAAAACACAATTACAAATTGTGGTGAGTAAATGATTTTCAAATTATAACTAAATATTAATTTAATCGTAAATGAAGACATAAATATGCTCTTTTTGCACGATTTGATTAATATTGTAAATACTGAATAATATTTCAAAACTCCTCCGTTGTTTGTATTGTAAACACCCAAATCGATATAGCTTTTGTTTGTTTTATATTGGTTTATTTAACTTTTTATTATATCCGATATTTGTAATTCTTTAAAGGGTTTCAGTAGACTATAGCTTATTTTAACTAGATCTATGACACTACAAAAGTGGACACGTAATTTGTTAAGTTTTATGTTTTTCTGTTGTATTCATATTTTATTATCTCTGAAAGAAAGAAAGAAAGAAAGAAAGAAAGAAAAAAAAGAAAGAAAGAAAGAAAGAAAGAAAGAAAGAAAGAAAGAAAGAAAGAAAGAAGCTGCTCGCGGTAACAACAGAGCAGTCGGACAGTTTCTTTAAGTTAATTTATAACTATTTACTATTTATAACATTTCTTTGCTGCGTCCTCTGTATTTCAATAACGCATAATAATCTAATGTGTGTGTGACTGAGCGAAAGAGCGCTTTCTTCACAGCTCTTGATGCATATTAAATTCATATTAAAACTTATTTTTTGTATGGATATACTTATTTTCTGATCCTTTGCAAAAAGAAAATTAAAAATGACTATTACAATTTTTTTTATAGCTTATATTTGTTTAATTTGGTTTATTTATATTTTGTTATATTCTTTTCTTAACACATATTTTATCTACATCTTTATGACGCTGTTAGCTAAAATGACATAAAACAACTGTTTTTATGTCGCTCTGTTGTATTCATATTTTGTATTATCTCCAAATTAATAAATGAATATATACATAAACAAGCGTCATTACTTTCTTTTGCTCTGTCTTTCACACACAACTTGCATGCACCTTTTTAACATGACAGATAGATAGATAAAATATAAAAAATACCACCTAATTGCATACTGTATGTAAAATTATACTCCTGTATTTATAGTATAATTTTAAAAAAGATTGTGCAATACTTAATGTCAGACACAAAATAAAATTGTATATATATATAAATAAATATATATAATTAAGTTATAATTTTATACTAATCTGACCGATAAAAGGTAACCTATTCAGGTAACTGCACAGTTTCAGTGGTTTTAATTTCGTTTTTGTTTTTTTCACATGTGCGTGTGAAATATGCACACATAGCAGCAACAAAAATGAGCTACATTTAAAAAGTCAGATCATTCTTTAAGTTGTAATACGTTTAAATCATGCTGCACTTTCTGTGTTCTGTGCATTTGAGGTGCACAGCAGTGTGTGTGTGTGTGTGTGTGTGTGTGTGTGTGCTCCCGCCCGCCATGTTTGCTTGGACAAAAACAAATCAACGGATACTTTATTAGAGATGCTCACTCTCACAAAACTAAGGACAAATGCACACATCAAGCTCCGCTATAGCCAGACAGTATTGTGTGAATTGTGGCTAAATCTAAACAAAAAGGTCAGTATGCTGGCAAGGTAAAACAGTGCTTTGTCTCAAACTATGAATCATCAGCCAGGAATGTTTGTATATTAGTATCAGGCCTGGATTGGCTAATGGTAAGTACCAAGAGAATAGTTAGTCGTGAACTGAGGTTGGCCGGTCTAAGGCTTGAAACTCCAGGTCAGCCCTGGAGTCCCACTCCGGCCCTGATTAGTATGTTTTATGTCACACAAATAATAAATAACACGCACACACTGTAGACTATATGGGCTAATTTGCAAATAAAGTACACACTTTTTAAATATATACAGGGAGTGCAGAATTATTAGGCAAGTTGTATTTGTGAGGATTAATTTTATTATTGAACAACAACCATGTTCTCAATGAACCCAAAAAGCTCATTAATATCAAAGCTGAATATCTTTGGAAGTAGTTTTTAGTTTGTTTTTAGTTTTAGCTATTTTAGGAGGATATCTGTGTGTGCAGGTGACTATTACTGTGCATAATTATTAGGCAACTTAACAAAAAACAAATATATACCCATTTCAATTATTTATTTTCACCAGTGAAACCAAATATAACATCTCAACATTCACAAATATACATTTCTGACATTCAAAAAAAAAACAAAAACAAATCAGTGACCAATATAGCCACCTTTCTTTGCAAGGACACTCAAAAGCCTGCCATCCATGGATTCTGTCAGTGTTTTGATGTGTTCACCATCAACATTGCGTGCAGCAGCAACCACAGCCTCCCAGACACTGTTCAGAGAGGTGTACTGTTTTCCCTCCTTGTAAATCTCACATTTGATGATGGACCACAGGTTCTCTATGGGGTTCAGATCAGGTGAACAAGGAGGCCATGTCATTAGTTTTTCTTTATTTAGACCCTTTCTTGCCAGCCACGCGGTGGAGTACTTGGACGCGTGTGATGGAGCATTGTCCTGCATGAAAATCATGTTTTTCTTGAAGGATGCAGACTTCTTCCTGTACCACTGCTTGAAGAAGGTGTCTTCCAGAAACTGGCAGTAGGACTGGGAGTTGAGCTTGACTCTATCCTCAACCCAAAAAGGCCCCACAAGCTCATCTTTGATGATACCAGCCCAAACCAGTACTCCACCTTCACCTTGCTGGTGTCTGAGTCGGACTGGAGCTCTCTGCCCTTTACCAATCCAGCCACGGGCCCATCCATCTGGCCCATCAAGACTCACTCTCATTTCATCAGTCCATAAAACCTTAGAAAAATCTGTCTTGAGATCTGTCTTGAGATTGAGAGCATGAGACTGATTCCTGTGATGCTCCAAGGACAGACGTGTCTTCACTGAGGTCCAGCTACTGCGCCTAGACTGCAGCCCTGCACAAGACGTTTGGCCATAGGAGAAATGGTCGTGCCCAACTTAGCCTGGTTTCTCTCAAGGTTTTTTAAATTCTTCACTTTCGCCAATTGGTGAAGTTTTGTCCTCGCCGCTGTTGCCACTGGCTTGCATGGTTCGGGATCTGTAGAGCTGCGCATCGATGAAATTGCTCCTCAGTGTTTGGACTCTCAGTAGTGATTATTAAACCACACTGAACTGAGCAAAACTAAACTGAACTTATACACTGAAAACTGAACTGACACTGTTTCAATTCACTATAAACTTCCATATGAAGCTGCTTTGACACAATTTACATTGTATAAGCGCTATACAAATAAAGATGAATTGAATTGAATTTCTTGGCCCAGTCTTGACGTTTCAGCTTGTTTTTCTTGTTCAGTGGTGGTCGTTTTTAAGCCTTTCTTATCTTGGCCATGTCTCTGAGTATTGCACACCTTGTGCTTTTGGGCACACCAGTAATGTTGCAGCTCTGAAATATGACAAAACTGGTGGCAAGTGGCATCTTGGCAGCTGCACGCTTGACTTTTCTCAGTTCATGGGCAGTTATTTTGCGCCTTGGTTTTTCCACACGCTTGCGACCCTGTTGACTATTTTGAATAAAACGCTTGATTGTTCGGTGATCACGCTTCAGAAGCTTGGCAATTTTAAAAGTGCTGCATCCCTCTGCAAGATATCTCATTATTTTTGACTTTTCAGAGCCTGTCAAGTCCTTCTTTTGACCCATTTTGCCAAAGGAAAGGAAGTTGCCTAATAATTATGCACACCTGATATAGGGTGTTGATGTCATTAGACCACACCCCTTCTCATTACAGAGATGCACATCACCTAATATGCTTAATTGTTAGTAAGCTTTCGAGCCTATACAGCTTGGAGTAAGACAATATGCATAAAGAGGATGATGTGGTCAAAATACTCATTTGCCTAATAATTCTGCACTCCTTATTTAATTGAAGTGTGACTTGAACGATTTTCATTTCTATGTAATGTTTTTTTTGGGAATGGGGAAATGTAAATATAGCTATAGGGCCTATATTCAAAGTATTGCAGCGGATCATTTTATTTCATTTTTATTTCATTCCCATACAGTACAGCACAGAGTTATGGCAAGCCCACCGTGCCCAATTCAGAGAGCAGAAATTTGTAATAGCGAGACCATGTACAGACAGAAATCACATGCCGTTGTGTAAATAAGATATTACATATGGCTATTTAGTTTGTTTATTAAAAGAAGTTGTGATCTGGCCCCCGTAATATAATGGTAGGGGAAACACTGTATTAATGGCAGTCAGATATTTATTTCTGATTGAAAAATGGTCTAAGGTGTGCAATTATTTTCAGAGAAAGGCACATCTAAAGTGTCCACATTATGGTTCCATTTCCCTTCGCCGAATTATTTAAAACAATTGTCTTTATAGATTACAACACAAAAGGACCAAAACTCTCAAAGATACTGCTGATTACAAAAATATATTATACAATCAATGAAGAATGCATGCAATTTTTTGCTTAAATAAAAATGGATTCACAAAGTTCATAAAGACATTAATTAACACAGAATTTTTTTAATTTTTTAACAGTTTTATTACAAACCCAAATATGAAAAAGTTGGGACAGTTTGTAAAACAAATAAAATAAAAGAAAGTAGTGATTTCTAAATTTACTGTGATACTGTTGTATCTGAATTTAGTAATAAGATTTTATTAGTCATCCAATTTTAATATCAGCTATTCAATCTGTTAATTTTGTAAATTTGTACAAATTATTAGGTTGAGATGATATATAATGTTGTTTGTCATCAATATAACAGTGGAAGCTAACTCCATGTTTTTTTTTAATGATATCCTCTAGTGGTAGCATATATAGTGTGAAAAGTAAGTGACCAAGAACTGAGCACTGTGGTACCCTACAGTGTAATTTTAATCTGTATGATGCCTCATCATTAACTGATACAAATTACCAACGTTCAGATAGATAAGACCTGAACCAGGCCAATGCAATTCCTGTAATACAAACATAATTTCCAAGCCTATCAAGCAGAATACTATGAATAATTGTATCAAATGCAGCACTGAGGTCCAATAGCTCTAAGAGAGAAATGCAATCACGATCAGATGACAGACGGAGGTCATTTGTAACTCCTAGAAGCGTGGTTTCTGTGCTATGAAATACCACTTTACAGCTGTGTTGAGAAATGCACGTTAATGCTTTATTTTTAGTTAGCTTAGCTTCTGTGGTAAACAGAACCCTAGAATTGTGTTTATTTTCTTCTATTAACATTGAAAATTAAGCAGATCTGGCAGACTTTAAAGCTTTTCTAAAGTTAAGTATACTTTCTTTCCAGGCCAGATGAAAAACCTCTAGTTTTGATTTCTTCCATCTACGTTCCATTTTCCGGGCTGCTTTCTTTAAGGCACATGTGTACTTATTGTGCCATGGCATCAGATGTTTTCCCCTTATCATTTTTAAGTGTAATGGACCAACTTTGTCTAACGTGCTAGAAAGGACAGAATCTATAGTTTTAGTTGCAGTGTCAAGCTCTTCTAGGCTGCCTGGAATGCCATGAAAATTAGAAAGATTAGGGAACCTAGGCTGTTCGTGGAAATTTTCCCATTTAAATAAGTTGCCAGATGACGCATAGTTGGGGCGAGGGATCGTGCTCAACTTAGCTCAACTTATGGACACCACGAGCCACTTAATCTAATGGCTACTTGTCACTTTTGCTAAAACGCTGGTAAGTCATTGAAATCAGCCACAGGCTGCGAATGGACACCTTTGGGGGTGCCCAAGCTCTTCAAAGACCAACTGGGGGTCCTCCTTAGGACCCCGAAGTGCCTATTTGTGGGCATCACGATGCCGAAGGGCATCACTAGGTATTCGTAGTGACCTGTAGGTGTGTTGAAAGCAGTCTTCCACTCATCTTCTTGTTTAATGCGCACAAGGTGATAATCATTGCGTAGATCAAGCTTAGTGAAAATAGAGGCTTTTTGTAAGATCTCAAAAGCAGTAGACATCAATGGCAGGGGATAGCGGTTGCGGATGGTGATTTTATTTAACCCCCTGTAATCTATGCATGGCCTAAGACCACCGTCCTTCTTTCCAACAAAGAAAAAACCAGAGAGGTTGAAGGACGGATGATACCTGCTGCGAGGGATTCCTCAATATAGTAGTCCTTGGCAGTGCGCTCAGGAAGGGACAAAGAAAAAATACTGCCTCTAAGGGGGCAGGAATACGGAAGCAGCTCAATAGCACAATCATAAGGACGATGAGGCAGTAAGGAGGTAGTTCTCTTTTTGCTGAAGACAGCTTTAAGGTGGTGGTACTGGACTGGAACTTGTGACAGATCTAAGGGCTCTCGAGACTTGAAAATGGGGTTCAAAGGGTTTCTGACAAAAAACAAGTGGGTTGGCAGGTGGGACTCCAAGCCAGGAGGGTTCCAGTAACCCAATCAATGTGTGGGTTGTGTTGAAGCAGCCAGGGGTGTCCAAAGATAACTGGGAATTCAGGTAAATGTATGAGGTGGAAACAGAGATTCTCATGATGCTGGTGGATGGAAAGGGACAAGTCAGAAGTCAGATGTGTCACCTCACCCGGAGCTAATGGTCTGCCATCCAATGCTGTGACTGACAGTGGTTCTGAAAGGGGATAATTGGGAATATTGAGGTTCTTAGCTAGGGTGATGTGCATGAAATTTCCCACGGCACCAGAGTCAATAAAGGCTTGAAGTTGAGAATGTTGGTCTCCCCAAATGGAAGGAACAAACCACTTTTGGAAGGTGATGAACTGCATGTAACTCCTGTTACAGTCCTTCCTTGCCTGTACGGGATGGGGCGTTTCCCGAAAGCTGAGGGCAGGTGGAGCGAAAATGACCTGATAGGCCACAGTAAAGGCAACGTCGCTCCCTCATGCAGCGGTCTTTCTCGGTAGAAGAAAGGCGAGTCCGGCCCAACTGCATTGGTTCAGAATGATCTTGATGTACCAGTAATGTGGAAGATGGAGTTAAAGTGAGCATCTCACTGGGAGCGGTGGAGCGCTCTAGACGTCTCTCCCTTAGTCGGTTATCTAGTCGAATAGCTTGATCAATTAGAGTCTCGAGACTTAGAGCAGGTTCCCTGGTAGCCAAATCATCTTGAATAATCTCAGATAATCCATTATGAAAACAGACCATGAGAGCTTCCTCGTTCCAGCCACTCCCTGCTGCCACTGTACGAAATTGTATGGCTTATTCTGCCACACTTTCATTCTCTTGGTGAAGTGTGAGGAGCTTTTAGAGGCTTGCCGGCCACTGAGAGGGTGGTCGAAGACTCACTTAAACTCCTGTTCAAAAGAAGTATAACTTGAGCAGAAGAAGGCTTTGGCCTTCCAAACTGCGGTAGCCCAGGAGAGGGCCTTACCGGATAACAGAGTGATCACATATGCAATTCGGGCCCGATCTGATGGGAAGGATGATGGCTGTAATTCAAAGGTAAGAGAGCATTGGGTTAGAAAACCATCACATGTACTGGGATCACCTGAGAAATGTTGTGGTGGAGGTAGGCAATGTTCCATCATAGGTGAAAGTACTAAAGATTCTGACGAGGGTACTAAGGTGGCTGTGGGTGCTGGATTAGAACAGGTAGGTAATCGGTCAAAGAGTTGACGAACAGTAGTCATAAGTTCGGAGAGTACCTGAGAATGTTTGGCCATTAAAGCCAAAGTGTGAGAAGTTGGTCTTGTACCCACTGAGCCAAATAGGTGTTGAAGAACCCAAACCACAAAAAGGAACTTTCTTATTAGGAAAAATGTATTAATTGCAAAAAAAAAAACCTTAAATAGAAGATAAAGTTAAAGCAGACCAAAAACAGACTTTTCCAATTTCCAAAAAAATGCAAAAAACTCAAGAAGGGCAAAAACTTAGGATCAGTAACTGCTCAAAAATACTCCAAAAACGTAAGTGATAAAAGGCTTGGCAAAAGAGATTTTTTTTCAAATAAAGGAACTACTCACAGTGAGAGACAGGCTAGGATCCACAATAACCGAGCAACAAACTTCTGAACTGAGGCTACTTAAATACAAACAACTCAACAAGACCCATGTGAAATCAATAACGATAATTACAAATACAAAAATTAAGACATCTAGTGGTCAAAGAAAAACATTACAAGGAAAAAACTAAAATAACATGGGGCCGAAATCCTGACACCTTTGACCACTCAAAAAAGAAGGCCCCACGTACAGCTTATTTGACTCATGGATGATCTCCAGGAAAACAGCCAGGTCAACATATCTCAACAGCCAGAAACTCCAGACCCACAGCCTCTGTCACCAGACACATTCATACTGTCACCTTGCTCACCTCTTTTGAATTTTTTAAAAAAAGATGGAGGAACTGGTGTTTGCTGGAACTAAACTCTCACACTCCATTGCTGCAAGCCCCCAGTAAGCAACCAAAAGTCAGCCAGCCTCACACCCATCTTTGAGCCCACCTCACCCTACACCTAGTAGAGGCCTCAGGTCTTTGCGACAGTGCCAGGTCTCAAAATACACCTCATCTTCAGCTGGTGAACTTAAAAGCTGCCATTGATGTGTCTCGGGTGCTTGCTTAGATAACAGTGTCTTTATCAGATGTTTACAGAACAAGCAGGAACCCAGCATACCTGTAGCTTTCTCTATGCAGAAAAGTGTTGTATTACGTGACCGTATAGCAAATCATTCAAATCTGGTGTCTATTAAATGTAAATCTGAGACTACTGTAGAGAAAACAGCTAAAACTGTTAAGTTAGCACTTTTAAACATCCGATCACTTAACAATAAGTCACTTTTAGTCAATGATTTTATCATCACAAGTTGCCTTGATTTTATGCTTGTTACGATCCTTGATGGAAATATGTCTAGGGAATTTAAAGGAGTAACAAGAGATGACCAAAGTTTAAACTGATGATGAAGATGGCAAGAGAAAACACAACATTGAATTAGCGCCACAAAATATTTATTGCTCCCACAGTATTTACAATATTTCCAAACAATAAGATAAAGTTGAAAAAAAACCAAGACAATCGGAAGAGGGAACTAAAAGTTGCGCTAGCAAATCAAATAAATAAATATAACAAAAAATATTCCCTTAATCTCCTTCCCAATCCTCTAAATAAGGAAATAATATGAAAAAGAAAAGTCTTCAGCGCAAAGCACCCTGAACTTACTCTATCTAAAAAATATAAATACAAATTAGCACACTTCGCTAACTAGTGTGTCTATACATCAATAATCCTGGGTGCAAAGTATGTATGTCACATGACTTACTATGTTGTTCCAGATCTCCTGGATCTCCTCAGATCTCCTCTTTGAATGGAGCATTAGCGGGCTAAAGATGGGAAAAACACATGAATAAGCTCTAACAACAGATAACTCAAACAGATCTCACTCAAAGTCAACATTAGCAAATCTCATTCAAAGTCAAACGTTAAATCACACTCATAGTCAACATCAGTATATCAGCTACAAAACGCACACGGACACCACCAAACAGACAACACGCCAAAGAACAACAACAGCAGCTGATCTCTTCCCATTGCGGCTTCAGATTTAAAGGGCTCTGCAACGATCATGATTGGTAGAGAGAGAAGTCATCATGACATTAATTAGGATTGGCAGTCCTGTAAGCCAATAGTGCTCTGAAGTAGGCGGTACCTGTAAAAATGACAGAGCATGGAGAGAGAGGAGAGAGAAACAGAGACAGAAAGAACACACACGCACCAAAACAGTGTGCAGTTCATAACAATGCTTTTAAATGAAACTTGGCTAGATGAGTTATAGTGCAGCAGTTCTGAATGAAACAGCTCCTTTAAACTTTGATTTTTTTCAGTGTTTGCAGAGCTAAAAGGAGAGGTGGAGGCATCACTGCCCTGTTTAAAGACGTCTATGAGTGTAAACAAGTGTCATTTGGTGACTATTTGTCTTTTGAATCTCTGAGTTAAGCACTAAAGGGTGCTACACACATTATACTGATCATTATCTACAGACCTTCAAAATATTTTATTATAAGTTATATAATAAACTTTTATTGATGATTTTACAGAGCTATTATCAATAGTAACCTCTGAGTTTGAATATTTTACGTTTGCTGGGGATTTTAATATTCACATTGATAATCCAGAAATCAAGACTCAGCATGTACAAGGACACACTCTTGATCTATTCATAACCAAGGGTCTACACATTTCATCAACTGTTGTTAAGGATGTTGCACTATCTGATCATTTCTGTATTTTCTTTGATATATTGATCACTCCAGCCATTGAAGACAGTTCTGTCTCTGTCAGAAAGAGATGCATAAATGAGAACACCAGTGAGCAGTTTATGAAGGCCATATCGCTAGCACCAAGTATATCTGCAGACTCTGTGGATTCTCTCCTTGATTTGTTTAACTCTAAAGTTCAGAATGTCATAGATAGCATTGCTCCTGTTAAAGTCAGGAAGAGAACTGGCAGACAGAAAGGACCTTGGGCAAGGTCAACACCGGTAAAGATGATAAAAAGCTGAGCGTATGTGGAGAAAGACGAAACTAGAAGTCTATTATAATATCTATAAAGACAGCCTTCATGCTTTTAATGTGGAACTTAACACTGCTAGGCAGACTTACTTTTCAACCCTTATAAACAGCAACTTAAATAATGTGCGTACACTCTTTGCAATGGTAGAGAGACTTACAACCCCCCCCCCCCAA
>CAIGQZ010001464.1:19321-39585 GCA_903798205.1 Danio tinwini | reverse complement strand
ACAGTTGAAGTCAGAATTATTAGCCCCCCTGAATTATTACCCCCCACTGTTTATTGTTTCCCCAATTTCTGTTTAATGGAGAGAACACGTTCTGTTTGTGAGAGAATGTTTTTTCAACACATTTTTAAACATAAGTTTTAATAACTCATTTCTAATAACTGATTTATTTTATCTTTGCCATGAAGTCAATAAATAATATTTCACTAGATATTTTTCAAGACACTTCTATACAGCTTAAAGTGAAACTTAAAAGGTTAACTAGGTAATAAGGTTAACTAGGCAGGTTAGGGTAATTAGGCAATTTATTGTATAATGATGGTTTGTTCTGTAGGCTAATAAAAAATATATATAGTTTAAAGGGCCTAATAATTTTGACCTTAAAACGGTTTAAAAAAAATTAACTGCTTTTATTCTAGCCTAAATAAAACAAATAAGACTTTCTCCAGAATAAAAAAAATATATTATCAGACAGACTGTGAAAAAAAACCCACACTGGCAGGTCTGCCACTATATATATATATATATATATATATATATATATTCAGGCATAATGGTAGCTACTCTGTAAGTTATTTTAATTTAGAGAGTGGAGTTTAATGGCCTGTTTCCACTGATTCGGTTCTGTACATTTTTATGGCCGTTTCCAATGTCAAAAGCGTACCAAACCGAACCGTACCGTACCACTTTTTCAGCACCCTTTTGAAAGGGTACCAAAGACGAGAAAGGGTACCAAAAGGTGGAGCTACACACGCAGCTGAACGCTGATTGGTTTACAGAGATACGTCACGATCTTGTGGAGATAGCCAGAATCAAAACAATGGAGCTGCCATGTTTTTAAAAACACAGCCGAGACAACTATATGCATATAATAACCATGGACACCCGGGCTCAAAACAAACCTTGTCGTTGTCTTGATGAACAGCCACAAAGCCAAGAATTTGCCATGTCCTGTTGTTGTTTTACGAGGCCGTCTAAAAGTGCGAGCAGTTTTTGCTTTCTCCAGGGAGCTCGCCATCGCGTTTAGATTTGATATAATGAACTTCTTGAGCTAATAACAATAATGTGTGTGTGATTAATGAAGCGTCTTCGACATCTGATCCATTCAGAAAAGAAAAGGACAAACGCGAGAGTGAAGAGCGTAAAAAAAGGAGAAGCCCAACAAAACACAGAAGCAAATAGTTTTAGCAACCTGAACAATCTGCCATGAGCAATCTGCCATGAACAAATCATTAACACATCATGAACAAACTGCCATGTTTATCATCACCTTTTGGACTATTTTGAACTCGGAATGATAAAATTACTCTCTAACAGAGGCTACATGTGCTGGTGAATATTAAAGATACAGATGAGAGGTTAGCTCTGACTGTGTGTCACATTTGTGGGTCTTTCTGTTTTTCTTGCATGTGTGTGTGTGTGTGTGTGTGTGTGCGTGTGTGTGTGTGGCTGTGTGTGGTGTGTGTGTGTGGGAAGTCAGTGTGTCTTGTTTGGGTTCTACACCGTGTGGTGTGTGTATGCGTGTTTACATTCATCAGCTGGGTGGTCACGTGTTTTGTCACTACTTTCTACGCAGGGGTTTGTTATTAGTCAACAGCTGATGCGCGTTCCGCTCGCTATATATGTTTAGTGTTTTGTAGTTAGCATTATCGATTCGTTGTTTGTTCACTTCTGTGTCTGCTTGTTAGACTCTCTCTCGCTCACTTGTGGTGGAGGCTTTCCGTCATAACCTGTTTCTGTTGGACCTTTGCTAGTCTCCGTCTCTTTGATGTTGTTTCTACTGCCTGCTCTAATGACAGCATTATCTGTGAGAGACTTCATCCCAATCTGCTACTCTGATGAACTTTACTGCTGGTAAGCGTGTCGATTTCCCTGAGAGTTGCTACCTAGCGCTAACCTTCCCCTTTCCTCGATATCTGGTGAGATATCATTCTGAGACTACTATACGACCTTGGTTCAAGGATGAACCTTCATCGCTGTTTAGTGTGTCGTATCCTGGTGTGAGCATCCTTGCTTTACACTATATCTGGTGAGATATACCAGTTGTGACTTTTATAATAAATAATCTTGTTTCACTTGCATTTGGGTCTCCTGTGTTTATCATTGTGACAGAGATTGGTTCGTTCTGTCACAATGATAAACACAGGAGACATTTATTCGAGCGAGAATGACATCAACTGAAACTCTGTAGTACACCACGCCCACAAAAAGGGTACTCTTAGTAGTGGAAACGCAAGCCTGATAAAGGTGACCCGTACCGACTCGAACCGTACCGTACTGTACCACTCAGTGGAAGTGAGCCATAATGGAATGTTTGATACCGTACGTCATAAAAAAATCCTCCGCATTTCTCGGTAACTTGCATGCACTCGGTAGGTAGTGTCAGAAGATAAGGCAAGGCAAGCCAAGTTTATTTATATAGCACATTTCATACACAGTGGCAATTCAAAGTGCTTTACATAAACAAGAATAAAAAGACAAGTATAAGAAAATAAAAAAGCAAATAATAAGAATGATTAAAAACAGATAAAAATGTGTTAAAATGGATTATAAAAGAATAAAAAGAAAAAAACTATAGTGTGATCTGTCGAACGTAGCACAGTGCTCATTCAGTAAAGGCACAGCTAAACAGATGTGTTTTCAGTCTGGATTTGAATGTGCCTAATGTTGGAGCACATCTGATCATTTCTGGAAGCTGATTCCAGCAGCGAGGGGCATTATAGCTGAAAGCTGATTCACCCTGCTTTGACTGAACTCTTGGAATTTCTAGTTTATTTGATCCTAAAGATCTGAGTGATCTGTTAGGTTTGTATTTAGTGAGCATATCTGTAATGTATTGAGGTCCTAGGCCATTTAATGATTTATAGACAAGTAATAATACTTTAAAATCTATTCTGAATGTAACTGGGAGCCAGTGTAAAGACCTGAGGACAGGTGTGCTCTGATTTCCTGGTTCTGGTCAAGATCCTGGCCGCAGCATTCTGGATGAGCTGCAACTGTCTGACTGTCTTTTTGGGAAGGCCCGTGAGGAGGCCGTTACAGTAATCTACCCTGCTGTTGATAAAAGCATGAACAAGTTTCTCTTAAGTCTTCACTGGAAACAAAGCATCTGATTCTTGCAATGCTTTTGAGATGATAGTATGCTGATTTACTAACTGCTTTGACATGACTATTGAAACTCAGATCTGACTCCAGAGTCACACCAAAATTCTTGACCTTATTTTTTGTTGTTTGACCCTTAGTGTGCATTCACCTTGAGAACCTCATCTCTGTTCCCAAACACAATGACTTCATTTTCTATTTGTTTAACTTAAGAAAGTTTTGGCACATCCAATTGTTAATTTCATCAATGCATTGGCAGAAAGTGTGAACAGGGCTGTAGTCATTAGGCAGTAAGGCTAAGTAGATTTAAGTGTCATCAGCATAGCTGTGGTAGGAGATTTTGTTCTTTTTCATTATTTGGCTCAGAGGGAGCATATAAAGGTTTAACAGGAGAGGTGCCAGAATTGAGCCTTGTGGGACTCCACATGTCATGGTAATGTTGACCTATGGTCACCTATACTGACATAGTAACCTCTCCCTTCAAGATAAGATCTGAACCATTTGAGGACCGTCCCAGACAGCCCAACCCAGTTTTCCAGCCTATCCAGCAGTATGCTTTGATCGACAGTGTCAAATGCAGCACTAAGATTGAGCAATACCAGCACTGTTAGTTTGCCTGAATTTGTATTTAGGCGGATATCATTGATTATCTTTATAAGAGCGCTCTCTGTATTGTGATGTGCTCTGAAACCAGATTGAAAATTGTCTAAACAACCCTTGGAGTTTAAGAATGTGTTAACCTGGTTAAAAAAAATTTTCAATGATTTTTCCAATGAAAGGGAGATTTGAGATTGGTCTGTAAATGCTCAATAGTGTGTTATCCAGGTTGCTCTTTTTCAAGAGGGGTTTAACAACTGCAGTTTTAAGTGAGTTTGGAAAAATCCCTGAGAGAAGTGATGCATTTACCACTTTTAGTGGATCCATTTCTAAACAGTTAAACACCGAAAGAAAGTCTTAGTCTATACACACAGAAAGCCGTGTGTGTATAGACTATCCTGTCACAAAATGCGGTGAAAATCCTACATGACAGTAATAGGTTGATTGTGGTGTTTACATGTTTACATCCGGAGAGCAGCATTTACAGCGGATCTTTCAGTCTATAATTTTGTACTATAATATTGCAGTGATATTAACATACTGTAAACTTAGTAACTAAACCATTTTGACTATGGAATATCTTAAAAAACTGAAAGAGCACTGCTGACGATACAAACTAACTTTGCCATCTGAATGAACAAAGGGCTCTGATCACACACACACCAAATCTGTAGACACAGGACAGTCAATACAAACTGGAGCCGTGTCTTTTTTTAAAGGAGACGAGTGGCAAATCCGGATTTTATCATTTCCAGATGAGAAAAGCTCTCGGGTAAAAATGTTCCTTACAAACGCATTGCTGTCGTGTGTCGCTTGCACTTTAATCCACACGTGTGTCCAGCTGTGCTCTCATAGCAAGGAAATGAAAACAAAACCTTTGTTGCAGCACAATAATAAACGCAGCAGCACAAAAATAAATGCAACACTGATGACCCATGTCTCCAAATTCTTGTTCTTTCCCTTGTTTTGGCAACACAACGTGGCATCTCAATGTCATCTGAACACTGTAACAGGTAAGTACGAAGCTATCATGCATATTAATTAGGGCTGTGCAATATTATCGATACATCTATCGCAATAATTTCTTTTATAATA
Source organism: Danio tinwini (assembly GCA_903798205.1). Taxonomy (NCBI): domain Eukaryota; kingdom Metazoa; phylum Chordata; class Actinopteri; order Cypriniformes; family Danionidae; genus Danio; species Danio tinwini. The sequence goes on along the minus strand of CAIGQZ010001464.1, from coordinate 34,794 downwards.
GTGTATCGATAGTCCAACCTCAAGTATCGATTCAACTTGTGCCAAATGACATCCGCCTCCGCTCCTGTAGATGTCCCTAACTCGCGATCAACAAAACGCCAAGTAGTACGGTATCAGAAGTAAGTAAGTTTGAGCATGGCAGAAAATGTAACGCTGCCTCCAGCTTTTAGAGCTGACGTGTGGCTGCACTTTGGTTTTAACGCTATAAGGGTTGGGTCGATGGCCTATAGACATCCTGATGCGGCTGAGGCGGCATCACCGATCCTCCGCACCACCCCCATTGCAAACCCGCTCGTAAAAAACACACACTCAGGCCTTCTACACTGATACATCTTAGTTTTAAAATGGCATTTTAGAACGAAAATGATCCACATTCAAACTGGCGTTTCACCAAGCATTTCTGAACAGCCCTCTGTCTGCTGAAAACGCACATCCAGTGACCAAACACACACACACATACAGCCACTAATATTAATGAAGTTTCACCACATACACAATAGAGCGCACTGATTGGTTTGAACCAAGTCTTTCTCATGAATTACTTCACACTCAAAGACGTCACGATGTACTCGCAGGTACAGACATCCACTCTCCACGCTGGACTACACGCAAGTAACTAATCACCGTGATGCAGTTTAAAAAATTTGTTTCAAACCGGAAGAACGAATTTGTTCAAAATAACGCAAAAACAACCAATTTTCACTTATTTTGTGAAATATAGGTGCCCTAATAGTGTTTATAACAGCGTGGGACACATATGACTGTCAACAGCTCAAAAAATGTGTTTTGTTGTTTTGTGACCCTTAAAACATGAACTAGAGTGTCAAAATACAATATTAAATTTTCTAAAACAATATTTGTGTATCTTGAATATATATTTCTTTTATATATATATATATTTTTTTGCTAATAATCACTCTGTCGATCGTTTACTTTTTAAAATGTCTTTAGAATATAGACATTGTCTTATTTTATTGTGTATTTACTAAGCATAAATAGTCAAAAAAGCAAAAAAATACAAAGCAAAAAACTGCATGATATGTTAATAAATCATTTATTAATTCAATTCAATTTATCTATTTATATAGTGCATTTACAATGTACATTGTGTCAAAGCAGCTTAACATAGAAATTCTAGTAAATTGAAATTGCATCAGTGCAGTTTTCAGAGTTGAAGTTAAGTTTAGTTCAGTTCAGTGTAGTTTCATTTGCATTACTGAATGTCCAAACACTATATAGCAAACTCATTGATGCACAGCTCCACGAGTCCTAAACCAAGCAAGCCAGTGGCAGCAGTGGTGAGGGACAAACTTTGCCAATTGACAAAGTTTTAAACTGTCAGACTGTGCCTGCCTCTGTGCTATTAAAGCTGTTTCAGAGTTTAGATGACAGATATGAGAAAGATCTATCACCTACAATTGATTTTGATATTCTGGGAATATTTAATTGTCCAAAATTAATTGAGTGTAGTGTATGTGAGGAGCTGTAATACACCAAGACCTTCCTCAAATACTGGGGATCTAAGCCATTCAGGGCTTTGTAGGTAGTCAATAGCATTTGGAGTAATATTATCATATTTCTTTGTTCTAGAAAGCACTCTAGCAGCTGCATTTTGAACCAACTGAAGTTTATTAATTAGACCTACAGGGTCTAGTTCACCTTTTGAATAACTGACACAAATTGTTAACTTTTCAGAGTGGTATTGACACAAATTGATAATATAGATAAGATAGGTAAGACCTGAGCCTGACCTGACCAAGCCAATGTAGTTCCAATAATACCAATATAATCTTCAAGCCTATCAAGCAGAATGTTGTAATCAATTGTATCAAATGCAGCACTGAGGTCCAATAACACTAAAAGAGAAATGCAACCACGATGGGACAATAGAAGCAGGTCACTCATAACTATTAGCACTGCTGTTTTAGTGCTATGAAATGCTCTAAATCCAGGTTGGAATTTCTTATAAATATTGCTTCTCTGTAGGTAGGAATATAGTTGAATAGATATGACTTTTTGTATTATATTTGATAGAAAATGCATGTTTGAAATAGGTCTATATTTAAAAATAGGGACTTAATGGTAGCTAGTTTAAAAATTTAGGCACATAAGGTGGAGTGTGTTAGACTATTTATTGACTAAGCTCAATTGTGCTGTGGATTATTTTTGTGGAGTTTTCCAAGCTAACCGAAACATATGTCCACAGAGTCATCCAATAACCAGAAGCTCATGTTGGAATACGAGAAATATCAGGAGCTACAACTGAAGCTTCATAGTGTTCAGCTAGAATATGAGCAGCAGCTGCACAGCATGGAGGAGAGAAAAACCCAAGCATTAGAGGATATGATGCAGTCTTTTGAGGCTAAGATGGAGGAGAAGATGATGTTGGTGAACCAGGTAAATAATGTTATGTTAACTCATAGGTTTATATGTAGGTTTTCATGTCTAATTGTTTCAAAATTGCAGTATTTCTTACGTTTAACATTATTGCAGCACCCTGATTATCAGTGTTACTCAAACTGTTTGTATAGTTCCTTATTCCTTATGTCCTCTGGTTGGTTTGCATGCCCAGTGTGCTGTGATTGGCAAACTAGTTTGAGTGTGTTCCAGAAACGACCATAACCACAAGTTCCATCTGCTCAGATCATCTTATCAGTTTAAGTCTGATTCAAGCGCTGACAATGTTTATAAAAAGGAGGATCATGCAAAAGCTATGCAAGCACAACAATTTAATTTGCAAGAACAATTTATTTTTCTGTATTCATCTTACACTTTGCAGTATTTTGTGGTCTTGAAAATTAGCATTTAAAGGCTCCTATTTTGCCCCTTATTAATAAGATAAAATAAGTCTCTGGTGTCTCCAGAATGTGTTTTTGTTGAACAGTTTCAGCTAAAATATCAATTATGATAAAATGTCAATTTTTGGGGCAGAGGGAATTGTTGCATTTTTTTCGCCGGTACCTTTATATGCAAATGAGCTGAATCTTCCTGCCCACTGTCTTTCACTTACAAATTGGTGGATGGTGCCACTACACGTGACAGGACATACTTGCTCAGGTTTACTTCTAGCCGCAAGATGAGAAATTTCTGGACTGACAGTCCAACATCTTCAAGGGAGATTACCAGCTGCTGTGACAGGCCCTGATTAGTGAGTTTTCTGACCCCGAGTTACAACGAGGACTAATTGCTGCAGTGGATATCAAGCAGAACAGGCAAGAGACATCACTGACCTACTACAGTTAATTACACCAAGCTTATTTAGGAGTATGAAATGAAATAGGAATGGAGGATGACTTTAACTTTAAAAACCTGTTTTCTCCAATATCTGCATTCTATGGTGAGTTAGCACCTGGGAGTAATGGCCTGCCCATAAGACTTATTTGAAACAAAGGACTGCCTCTGAAAAGACTGTCAAAACCTTCGTAATCCCATCTAAAGCTGGTTGTAGAAGGCACACAAAGTTTCCTGGCTGCAGGACTTTTAACAGAGAGTCAAGACCATTCTCCACCAGCAGAGAGCAGTAGTGAATCCTTGAGAATCCTGAAGGAGTTCCTCTAAAAGGGCCCAATTAGGAAAAGAAAGGTAACAAGTCAGACTCATTTTGACTTGCGTGAGAACAGGAACAGACACTCCCTCTCCAAAAACAAATCTTTCTTACTCACCCCACAAATCTTTGTCAATCAGACACAAAACAGAGACTCAAATGCTCCTGCATCAAGCCACAGCTTCACACTGCCCCTCCAGCAACTGTCAGCACTACCAGACCAAAGACACATCTCAACACCTTAACTAAAACACATTGCTTGCATTTAATTAATCATTGGCCTAATAAATTCACTACATTTTGTGTACATATCATCCATGGACACATACTCTGCTGATTGGTAGATCAGCTGGATTTTTTAAAACTTCTTTTGGACCTTAAACTACTTAAAATCTGGAACTTTAAACTCATTGCACTCATGTCTGTCATGTCAGTAAACAAAGAACAGGTGTGCAGAAGTGAGCTAACTCACTCACCGTGTCCACCATCAATGAGTTGGCGATGTCAGCATGCACATCTGGCATCAGTTACAATTAAATGCAGCTTGTGCCACGCTAGACATCCTTTTCTAGCTGAAAGAGTCTTTTACGGCTGCCAGCTAAGGGACAATTGTTGGGGCGAAAGAACATAGCATTTTTTGCCCCCCCCCCTCGATTACTTTAATTACCAGACTATTCCCCTTTGGGTGGGGAACTTCAATGCTATGTGGAAAACTTCCACTATGGGGAAATCTATGGAAAACGCCACAACAAAAGAACCTTACCATCTCTCTGGTGAGGGGCACGCCATGCAGCAGTACGAGCGCACCTGCATCACCAGAGCCTTCCAACGCAGCCTTCCAACGTGTCCCCTGCCTCTTACTTACCTACCTGTTCCGGTTTAGATATAGTTTTTGAGGAGTCGTAAAAATACACCAAGTTAAATTCTAGGAATTTTAGATACGACAGTAAGTTGGGAAAGCGTTCAGTCTCGATAGGGAGTCAGCTGTGGAGGCCACCTGCCACCTGCTGCCCGGATGGGGAGACCTGGTGGCAAATAGCATATGGACTTGCTCTGAGAAATGTGAGTACTCATATTCACTTTCAATTCAATTCACTTTTATTTCTATAGCGCTTTTACAATGTACAGTAGATTGCGTCAAAGCAGCTTCGCATAGAAGATTATAGTAAATTGAAACAGTGTCAGTCCAGTTTACAGAGTTTAAGTTCAGTTCACTTTAGCTCAGTTCAGTGTGGTTTAATATTCACTACTGAGAGTCCAAACACTGAAGAGCAAATCCATCAATGTGCAGCTCCACAGTTCCCGAACCATGCAAGCCAGTGGCGACCGCAGCAAAGAAAAAAACTCACCAATTGGCAAAAGTGAAGAATTAAAAAACCACGAGAGAATCCAGGCTCAGTTAGGCACGACCATTTCTCCTATGGCAAAACGTCTTGTGCAGAGATGCAGTCTAGGAGCTGGAGGGTGGAAAAGCTGGACGTCAGCAAGACTCGTCTGTCCCTGTCCCTGGTCTCATGCTCTTCACTCCTCCATGACCGCCACAGCAGCTGCTCAGGATACGGCCTGATCCAGGATTATGGAAACCTTGGGATCATCTCGCTGCGGGTCTTGGATTGCATCAGTGGCACTGCATAATCTCTGGGGGCCTCGGGATGAGTATCCAGAGGTGGAAATAGAGAATACAGATAATAATTAGCATAGCTGCTGTTCATAGTGCATATAAACAAGATGCGTAAAGCACACTCATGCATCATACCTTTATGCGATGCATTGAATATATGCATTACTAAAAAGATAGGTCTTCAATCTGGTTTTGAACTGTGAGAGTGTGTCTGAGCCTCGGACATTATCAGGAAGGCTATTCCAGAATTTAGGAGCCATAAATGAGAAGGCTCGACCCCCTTTACTTGAATTTGCTGTCCTAGGTACTACCAGAAGTTCTGAGTTTTCAGATCTTAAAGAGCTGGTTGGATTGTAGCGAGACAGAAGTTTGGTTAAATAAACAGAAGCTAGATTATTACAATTTTAGAAGATGGTTAGCAGGGACACAAGCCCGTCTAGAGGGGGGACTACATCGTGGCTGAGTAAGCATATGGAATTGCCAGCAGGGATTGCACATAATATACCCAGAACGCAGACTGACCAGCGGGCATGCCAACAACGTAACAGGCCAACACTTGACTCCTCTGCTGAGTCAGATGCTAGGGGCCTCTGAGAAATTATGCAGGGTTTGCCAAGTGGGGAACTCACTTGAAAAAGCGAAAAAGCGCACAAATCTCTGTGTTAGAGAGAAAGGCGAAGCAAGCGTTTTACAACACATAATCAAAGTTCTTTATTCATAATCAAAAGCAAACATCTTGTAATGTGTTAGGTGTTGCCCAGCCTGCAGCTCTACAATGTCTGTTAGAGAGGTGCCGCGTGCTAATGCCCTAAAGGATGTGCGTTCTGAATAAAGTGCGCTCTCACTCCTGGGGGACATGGCTTGTCTTGGTTCTTATAAGCAAGAGAGATGGCATCTACTGTTCAGTGTGCCAACTTCTGTTTAGATATGGCACTTCCCTTCTGCCGATCACCGTAACAGATAAAGAGCTGCTCAGAGGATCTAAAGCTCTGAGTATGGTCTGTAATGATATGCAAAGCTTGAACAGGACAGCAATAAAAAGGCTGAGTCTTTCTCTGTGGGCAGTACTTGCAGGTTCACTACATAGTTTAAACAAACGCTGTAGGAACCTAGGGCACCTAGGTGGGCCAGGGTCTCAGGAAAATGTGAGAGTGGGCCGGCCCAAGATGCTGGCACATTTTGCTGACCAAAAAATGCCTTCTGCCCATTTGACCGATGCCAACATGACCAGCAGAGCTGTCCACTTGGACAAAAATCTTAAAGATACTAAGTCAAGTGGATCGACCACACCTCTCCTAAGAGAGATCTTTAAATGGGTATGAGAGGGGAACAGGATAGAGTTAATATCCACGTCTTGCGCCTCTGGTAGCTGAATGATGAGGCAATGCTTTCCCAGCACACCGCCATCGCCGCATCCTTAAAGCAGGGATGATCGTAACGCCAACCCCTCAGTGTGGAGGGGACAGCCTTAGGTCCAGCCGACTGAAGGATAGCATCACACTTATCTGGGGTCCTTCTCAGAGAGAAATATATCACACAGCAAATAGACTCCACTTCAAGGCATAGGCATGCCTCATAGAGAGTGCTCTAGCCTAAGTGACGGCATGAACCATCTCAACGGTAGGTCACCTATGTCCTCCACGCTCCATCTATGGACCACACATGAGGTTCCATAGATCTGGGCTCGGGTGCCAAACGGTGCCTGTCCCAGAGAAGAAGCTTCTTCCAGGGGACATGCCAGGGAGGGGCCATCACGAGGAGAGAGCAGAAATACAGGTCCGATTGAGCCACAAAGGTGCAATACATAGACCTATTCCTTGTCCTCCCTTACTTTACACAGTATCTGTGCGAGTAGGCTCACTGGAGAAATGCGCATTACGCATACCCCAGGGCCAGCTGTGTAGCCAGTACACTAGAACGCACCCATAACAGCTGGACAGCCAGGCTTGGAGTCTCCATTTTCCCAGGCGAACTGCCGTAAGAGCGCATCGGCTGCACGGTTGAGCTTGGCGGGGAAAAATGAAATGCATCGATTTCACCGCGTATGACTCCGGGGGAGCAGACGTGAGCTGAGACATGCGGCAACATCGCATACTCCCTGTGCGGTTGATCACTATGGTTGCCATGCTGTCCATCCTGACCAGCACAAGTTTCCCTTCTAACATCGGTAAAAAAAAAACGGCGCATCGCAAGATAAACTGCCAACAGCTCCAGGCAGTGAAAATGCCAATCCAACCAGGTTCCTCCCACAGAGCCACAGTTGCATGCCCGCAACAGACAGCACCCCCAGCGCATACTGGAATCATCGGTCAAACGACGACATGCATGGACACTTGTTCTAGAGGCCCGCAGGCCTATAGAAACGCAGGGTCCATCGAGAGGCTGAGAGTGTGGCGACACACCGGAGTGACAGTCACCCAGTGCGTGCCCGCATGCCATGCATGTCTTCGGACTCGATCGTGAAACCAATGCTGAAGCGGTTTCATTTGGAGCACCCAATCGGTGAGACAGTGAGTGCGGATGCCATATGCTCCAGGAGCCTCTGAAATATTATCAGTGGGACTACAGTTTTCCTGTTGAGCTCTCTCAGACAGGTCAGCATCAGTTCTCCCATGAGAGCAAGCTGCCATGGTGATTGAGTTCAGCTCCAACCCGAGAAAATAGTTGCTCTGCACGGGGGCGAGCCTGCTCTTTTTTTCGGTTGACCTGAAGCCCCAATAGGTCGAAGTGCCAAAGCACCCCGTTTCTGTGCATAATCAGTTGATCCTGCGAGTGAGCTGAATCAGCCAGTTGTTGAGATAATTGAGTATGCGGATACCATTTGCAAGCTTGGCAAAAACCCGCCGAGACAGGTGGAGCCCGAAGAGGAGGACTTGTACTGCCATGCTCGATCTTCGAATGCAAACCGCAGAAACTGACGGTGGCGTGGAAGTATGGAGATGTGCACTGGAGGATGCGCTTCTGCACAAGCATTCTAAATGGCAGCTTGTGAAGAAAGCGGTTCAAAACATGCAGATCTAGGAATGGCCATTGCCCACCACTCTTTTTGGGTACGATAAAGTACGGGCTGTAAAACCCGCTCTCCATCTCGGCTGGAGGGACCAGTTCGATTGCATCCTTCACAAGGAGGACAGCAATCTCCTCTCGCAAGACAGGGGCAGGCACAAGGCTGACCCTGGTTAAGTACATGCCCATGAACTTGGGAGGCCATTTCGGGAACTGAATTGCTTGGCCTAGTCTGATTGCGTAAATGAGCCATTGCAATGGGCTGACCTGCGCTAACCAGGCAGGCAGAGCCCTTGCAGATGGCTTCATTTGCACAGTCATTGACGTACCAGTGGTGGGGCAGCGCGGAGTGGGTGGGCTCAACCAGGGAGCATTGGGGAACCATGGGAGAGCAGGAGGCGAGAGATTCATTCTCTTAATTCATTCCTCTTCTCCAGATAGCCCATCTCAGGGACACTTCGTGGTTCGTTTACCGAACTTAGTGGTGGCCTGGGGCGGAGGGCGCTGGCTGCCTGCAAGATGCTCGGCGCAGCCGCTAGGACCAAGGCTCGGGCGGGAGCAGCGGAGCAAAGCCAAAGGTGACCGCCCTCTGCGTAAAGCAATGGATATGGATGGTTCGGCAGGGGGAGCGGTCTTATGATCCCGCCAATACATGACCTCACCCATCGCCTCCAACTGCTTTTTCACCAGTGTAAATTCCTAGGCGAATTCACCGTTGGTGTTGTCGAACAGGCCAGCTTGGAATATGGGTAAGTTAAAAAAGTGAACTTTGTCAACATTACGCATATCGGCCTGGTTTAGGCCGAGGTGGCATTCCTGGACCACTAATGTGACCATCGTCCTTTCCAGGGCACACACAGCCGACTTTGTGGTACGCAGAGCATATTCGGTTGTGGTGCGGAGCTCATTCTCAGTCCTGGGACAGAACCATCCTCATGCAGCTGGGCCAGCACCTGCGCTTGGTAGGGCGAAGGTGCATGCAGTGCATGAGCTTACTGTCACTTTCAGAAAGAAGGGGACGGGAGGCTTTGAAGGTCTTGCCTTCTTTATATCCTCCACATAACACCCCTCTAGTGTTCCCCCAGCAGGGCTGGGGGATAAACCATCTCCAGGCCCATGGCTGAAGCAGCCTGGGAAAGCACATCCACCAAGTCTGCTTCTAGATTCAATGCTGCGCTCATGACCCCGGAGGGAGAGAGTGGGTTCGAATCCTCATCAGACATTGACAGCCCATCCTCTGATGCAGCAAAGGACATCTGATCCTTGGTGTCATCAAGTGAGAGGGCGACCATCCAAAGAATCGCTTCTCTCACTTGAAACTTGGATGGAGCGGGTGGAGGAGCGAAAGGGTACCAAGTCCGAGAAAAAAATTACGGTGTAATTTACTCCCACTGTGACCCACAGATCTGCCTGACTGTCAACCTCGGTGAGGGAGAAGCATCCTGGACCGGGAGAAGCATCCTGCTTTCTCGTTCTCTTTCTCTGTGAAGGTTCACTTGGAGAAAACCCTCAAAGACTCTCTCAGAAGCTTTGTGAAAGGCTCTGAAAGCTAAAAGGATGTTTAGCGTGGCACAAGCTGCATCTTTATAACAAGTTTAATTGTAATTGACGCCAGCTGTTCATGCATATGTCGCCAACTCATTGGCATTTCATTGGCCCCTTTTTATAATCTTTCAAATGATTGAATTCTAACGAAATCCCCATAGAGGAAGTTTTCCACATAGCATTGAAGTTCCCCTCCCAAAGGGTAAACAAGGATGTCTTCACTAAAGACTTTTTAGATTGCTGTATCACCAACCTCCAGGTGGTACTTATTCCCACACCTCCAAATAATCCTCCCACATTTGTTAAGCAGTACAAGATACCTATTGCTTCACACAAACCGATGCATAAAATAATCAACTCCATGTTGGTAAAAGACATCATGCCCATGCAACAGCACCTACTCAGCACCCATCTGGCCTGTCCTCAAACCAAATGGCAAGTGGCACTCTGCTATAGACTATAGAAACTAAATTAGCAAGTACTGCTGTCATATAATACCCAGAATTAAAGGAGCAACCATCTTCTCAATGCTTGATGTGGCCTCTGGTTTTTGGAAACTACTGTACATCCTAACTATCAGCACAATCTGGCTTTCTCCTTCAACAACATACAATACTCATTCATGAGGCACTCTTTTGGCTACGCCAACTAACCAGCCAAATTTAACATCTTTCTGAAAAAAGCATGCCCAGATGCTACAGTTAGAGGCAACCTCATCTACATGCAAGACATCCTCATGTAAAGTATCTCCATGGCTAACCACCTAAAGGAGATTAACCATGTTCTACACCAGTGACTTCCGTTGGCGCCAATATTGCCCTTTACAAGGGACAGTGGTGCAAGACCAAAGTCAATTATGTGGGTCTGCTCATCGGCCCACAAGGCATTGAACCTCAGACCAGTTGGATTCAATCGATCCAAAACAACAAACTACCCATCAACGTTTCAGAACTGAGAAGCTTCCTAGGTGTGTGTAATTACTCCAGACATTTTAACAAGTGGTATTTTTTTTTTTTTTACAAATCTAGAACTACTTTTAAACTTAATTGCAGATTGTTACTATAACGAATGTCACCGATCAGACATAAATATTTTGCTTTATTTACCAATTAACCTCTCCCATCTGGCAAAAGCAATGGTCAGTGTGTAATCCGACTCCAAAGGTATTTATGACATGAAAAGGAAAGGGCTGTTCTGTTGGACAGAGAGATCTGCATGTCCCTATGCTTGCCATCTTAACGTGTATGCCTTTTTATTATATAATCAATTACTACTGATATAATTCTGTATTACCTCTCTATGTGTATGCATGTGTTAGCAACAAGTCTCTTGCTTGTGTAATAATCTTCTATATTTGAAAACTCTTGGAATTTAAAGTTTAGCTATACCACAGCTAAAGATCATAGGTAGGCCATGTTTGATATTCCTGCAGAGCTAATTTGGTTGCATCTATTAAACAGTTGCTAAATATCTCCTCTGATTCTTTAACCCCCACAAACTAGCTAGACTAAGGGACCTGCTAACCCCCAACACCCCTACCCCTATCTTATAAACTCTCATGAAGTTTGAGTCTTAATGCCTTTCATACTTAATTGATGGGACGGAGGAGGAGGCATAGAAAGCTGTGCAAGAGGAAGTGGAAACATGGAAAGTGAGCGGGGGCTAATGCTAGGCTAAAGGTTAACCCTAGCCTGCCTGCTCTTCCATCCATCCTCCTTGCAAACGTCTGCTCCTGTCAGGATTCTGCCACTCCGGTCTTGTTAATTCTTGTTTTGGTGACAGAGTCCAGACACTAGTCCTGTCATGTCTTGTATGTTGTGCTCAGCTCGAGTTTTCTCGGGTCAAGCACTCATTTTCTGTCCTTTTATATGAGTGCCGTCTTGACCATGCTTGGACCGTGTGCGCTCCAGCTTGATGTAGGTGTGCAAGGTCTGGGCATGTTTGTGATGCGCACTCTCATCCTGCTGTTTGTGTTTGTTTTGTACGCAGTGTGTTTCATTTTTAGACTAGTTGGTTTCAGTTTTGGTTGGCACTGAGATGAAACATGCACATTGCATGTGAGAGTGCATGGTGAGTTTTTATTTATTGTGTACTCATGTCTTGTATTCAGTCTTCTGTTGGTGTTGTGTTTAGCAAGTGGTACATGTTTACATGTGCCGCGAGCTTTAGTGTCTTAGGTAAACATGTGGTTAATGAATTATAATGAGTTAATGAGTGATTTCATTTGATTTAGATGGATAGATGTTCACTATATAACCAAGATCCATGGATGCTGTGGTTAAGTTGTGGGTCAGGTATTCAAAAGGAAGTTTAACTGGGGTGTGGGTCGCTTTCTCTAAAATATGAACATGTTTTCAGCATTTTTATCTGACAAATTATGAATATTTTATTTTTATTTAACAAAACAGTTTATGTATTGGCTGTGGAAATATACTGGCCTTTGTCTTTACGCATGTCACTTTACCTCAAATGTTATTAATTATTTTTGTTTTTTTTTTGTAGATAACCAACAAAAAATGTATTTAAATTTTATACTAATATTTTCCTGTTGCTATATTGGTTTCTTCTAATTTATTGGTATTTGTTTCATTCTATCTGGTAAGAGTCCAAATTTTACTTAGTAGTTCTATTTAAGAGATTATCACGATTATTGTAGCCACTAAATCATAGTGTCACGGATTGGCTAGGCTCTTCCTGCACTCAATCACAGCGAGCACCATCACCTGAGTTTTAATGACGCACAGCTGCATCCAATCCCCTGGCTGACTATAAAAGCACACACCTCGCTTCACTCAGTGTCCGGGCTCAATTATACGAAGCGGACTCTGAGTGTTCACTCTCCTGGCTAACACTCACGAACTAGCATTCTTGTACTTACCATGTCTCTGTTTACCCCTAGTTGTTCCTGTCTCTTGTGTATCCAGTCAGTGGTGTGTGCTATCCGTCTTCCCTGTTGTGTCTCCTCCATTCTGCCAAGGAAAAGGACAGTTAACCATCCAGCTCATTCATCCTCTCTGTCTGCTCACCCGTTTGTGTTCAACGTTGTCTAAATAAACTGTTACATTGTTTACTTACCCAGTCTGTCCGTCTGCTTCATAACAGAAGCCCGGACCAAAACCGTTGACAACATGAGCACTCCTGATCACTTCCAAGAGCTGGTGGACACTTTGAAGAGGATCCTACTACCATCAGAGCTATTCCCAAAGCACCACCAGTCCCGAGCACTTCCGCGTTGTCTTCTTCGTCGTCCACCACCTCTTTTAATCCCATGGCTCGACCAGCGCCCTACTCAGGCGAGGCGGAGGAGTGCAATGGATTTCTGTTACAATGTTTCCTAGTATTCACCATGCAACATGCTTTATATCCCACAGATCGCTCCAAGATCGCTTATATCATCTCCCTTCTATCTGGACCTGCTCTCCGGTGGGCCGAAACAATTTGGCAGCAAGCCGGGCTGGTAACGACTTCCCTCCAAGCATTCACAACGTATTTTAAGGAGGTATTTGGTTGTTCAGATGGGGAAGTAGCGGCTGGAGAACAACTATACCATCTGAAACAAGGTACGATATCCACACAGAATTATGCCTTGCGATTTTGACCTCTGGCTGCAGCCAGTGGATGGAATGAGTGATCTCTCCTCACCACGTACTGAATGACACTATGGGCTTAGAAAAATTCATTCAAAATTCAGTCAAAATTCAACTTTCTCTCCAATGTTCTGAGCGTCTGAAAAGCTACCAACGTGACCCTGAGCCAATCTTACAAGCACTCCCCCGTCCTTCTGAGTCAGTAACCCCTCCAGAACCAGAACCCATGATCATTGATTCGGGTAGACTTACAACCGCCGAGCGACAGAGGAGGCTGACCCGGGGTCTGTGCATGTACTGCGGTGCTAGTGGACATGTCCGTCTGGACTGTCCACTCCGTCCCATACGTTCCTCGGTGAGTGTGTTTAGTTCAGATATAGAAAAGATGCATCCGCTCACTACAAACGTTCTGTTAATTATTCACTCTCTCTCTGTTACAGCCACCGCACTTATCGACTCTGGGTCAGCTGGGAATTTCATCTCACATGCCCTCTGTCAACAACTTCAACTCCGCACCGAAGCCTTGACGCACGTCTACCAGATCCTACCCATAACCCGCAATATTAACTCTCAGGCCTGTATCCATCGTAGATGTGAACCCATTCAACTCCAAGTAGGACTGCTGCATACAGAGAAAATCCAATTCTTGGTTCTGGAGGGCGCCACCATGGACATCATTTTAGGGCGCCCGTAGCTGATGAAGCATGATCCCATCCTCTCTTGGGGCACAGGAGAGATCAAGAAATGGAGTGAAGGATGCACACCAGAATGTTTTCCCGATCTTCCTCTTCAGCCTCGTAAACCCATATCTGTCTATGTCACTTCCATCGAAAGTCTAGTCAAGAAACAATCTGTTCATATTCCTGAAATTTACTCCTTTTACAAGGAGGTTTTTTTCCCCAAGAGAGCTTCCCAGCTACCTCCACATCGGCCATGGGACTGCGCCATCGAGGAGTATATTCAAGAGGCTCTGAGTCAGGGGTATATTCGTCCTTCCACGTCACCCGCAGCATCCAGTTTCTTCTTTGTTGCCAAGAAGGGTGGAGGGCTGCGACCATGTATAGACTATAGAGTCCTGAATCAAAGTACCATCAAGTTCCGATATCCTCTCCCTCTCGTCCCTGCAGCCCTGGAGCAATTACGATCTGCCCCGATCTTTACTAAGTTGGACCTCCGCAGCGCATACAACCTGGTGAGAATATGTGCGAATATTGAGTGGAAAACCGCTTTTGTGACCCCTACTGGACACTATGAGCCTTGTCACCACTCCACTCACTAACCTCCTGTAAAATAAACCCAAAAAACTAGTCTGGTCTTCCGAAGCAGCCGCAGCCTTCCAAAACCTCAAGGAGGCGTTTACCCGAGCCCCACCCCTCCCTGACCCAGACCTCTCTTTCATCCTTAAAGTAGATGCATCCACCACTGGAGTAGGAGCTATTCTATCCCAACACCACGGGACGCCAAAATTACTCCATCCATGCGCCTATTTCTCCCGGAAGCTTAACCCGGCGGAGCAGAACTACGACATCGGCAATCAGGAGCTTCTCGCCATTAAGCTCGCCCTGGAGGAGTGGCAACATTGGTTGGAGGGCGCAAAACACCCCTTTCAAGTCATTACAGATCACAAAAATTTACAATATCTCAAAGATGCCAAACGACTCTGTTCTCGTCAGGCCCGGTGGTCACTGTTCTTATCCAGGTTCCAGTTTTCTATTATCTACCGACCTGGGTCAAAAAATATCCAAGCAGATGCATTATCCCGAATGCATGATCATCCGGAAACAGTTGAAACAGTTGGAATTCCAGCTAGGATTCTCCCTGACCATATCACTATTTGTCCCATTGAGTGGTCTGCCCCTCCAGCAGTCGTCACTATAGAACGTCGACCTCCGCCGGATAGCCCACCAAATCAAGTTCGTTCCCGCTGAACAACGGGTAGATACGATTCACTACATCCACTCCTCCCTGGGCACTGGGCATCCTGGGACCAACAACACCCTCTTGCTGCTATCCCAACGTTATTGGTGGCCAAACATGGCAAGGGATGTGAGAAGGTATGTCCAAGGATGTCAAGAATGTGCCATGTCTAAGAGCCCTCGTCATCTACCGACCGGCAAACTCCATCCCTTGCCTATCCAGTCAGTGGGGGGCAGAGTTCAAAAGGGAGACA
>CAIGQZ010001464.1:0-11181 GCA_903798205.1 Danio tinwini | reverse complement strand
AATAAAAAGGGTAGGTATTACAATTGTGTTTGGCTTTTGAAACATTATTTAAAATACTGTATGTGGCTAAGAAATAGCTATAATTTTTTTTTTGGTGGGGCCAGTGAAAATTTTGGCAGGGCAAGTAAAAATCTGAAATCTGATCGGGCCAGTAGAAAAACTCCTTAGCGTTGAACCCTGATTTGTAATTATTTTTATCAATCTGCACACTTCTGATTATTAATAGCAACCTGTACATATAGCCATCTATTGTAAATCTCTGTTCATTGCTAATACAACCTCTATACAATGTCCATAGTACATTCGTTCATTCATTTATTTTATTTTCGGCTTAGTCTCTTTATTAATCTGGGGTCACCACAGCGGAATGAACTACCAACTTATCCAGCATATGTTTCAAACAGCGGATGCCCTTCCAGCCACAACCCATCACTGGGAAACGTCTTTTCCAACATCCATTTGTAAATATCACTATAGTTTTTCTATAACTGTTCTTTATAACTTATACCTGTATCCCTTACTTGCTGCTATTGCACTCCTGGTTAGACCTAAACTGCATTTTGTTTCCTTGTATATGTACATGTGTAATGACAATAAAGTTGAATCTAATCTAATCTAAACAAACACAGCAACTCTGCATGTTGAGAAAGAAGTTTGTTTCATTTTCATTGTCAATAAATTAGAATTTTGACCCATATGACCTCAGGAGACCACCGTGATCTAATGCTGCTTTAAGATGTAACATAACACATATTTATTTATTTGTTTGTTCGTATTTATTTAAAAAAATAAATAAAAGGTTGTAAAAAATGATTTTAATGCATAGTAATTGTTTTTTTATGTTTAAAATAGTTTCTTCTTGAGATCAAATCTTTCATAATTACTTTCATAATTATTCAGAAATTCTACTATGCTGGATTAATGCCCAAGGAAAAACTTTTTATTACAGTATTTTTATTATATTTATATTTTATTTATCTATGTATTTTATTCTTACTTTTCAACTATATTCAATTCATCTTTATTACTATAGCACTTTTACAATGTAGATTGTGTCAAAGCAGCTAAACATAAAAGTTCTAGTAAATTGAAACGGCTTTAGTCCAGTTTTCAGAGGTGTAGTTCAGTTTAGTTCAGTTCAGTGTGGTTTACATTTCACTGCTGAAAGTCCAAACACCGAAGAGCAAATCCATCGATGATAAGGAGACACACCTCAGGAAAAGGAGAAATAGGCTAACATAAGCGTTGATGCTGTTCAAATTATAATGTCTTTTGGGAACTGTTCCCAACACCGGCTGCCCTAATTAATACAGCCTAACAATTATTTTAAGAATTTTATTTTAAACTGACAGAGTATATCTGCCTCCTGAACTGTGTTAGGAAGGCTGTTCCAGAGTTTAGGTGCCAGAATAATTCATTGTTCAGAATTAATTGAGTGTAGGGAACGAGAGGGACTGTAAAACACCAGGAGCTCCCTCAAATACTGTGGACCTAAGCCGTTCAGGGCTTTGTTGGTTGTCAATAAAATGTTTAAATGTATTTAATATTTAGTAGGCAGCCAATGCAATGATAAAAGAACTAGAGTAATGTGATCATATTGCTTTGTTCTAGGAAGTACTTTAGCAGCTGCATGTTGAATTAACTGAAGTTTGTTAATTGGGCCAACAGGGCAACCACCTAGTAACACATTACAATTCACAAGTTCGCACTTACAGAAGTTTAAGAATTCAAGCATATTTGGCGTGCTGTCCAGAGAGAGGGCTCTGAGCTCGGGGAAGACACCCCCAACTCGTGTTATTCCCTGTATCGGGAAACAGAAAGGAGTTGGTGTTTGAGCGAAGTGTCTAGCCCGGCCCCAGAACGCTCCCCCCGGGTAGATAATGTTTAAGAAGTGAGGTGTCGGGGTGGTGGAGGGATGCTAAAGTCATGAGATAATGCAGGTAGGACAATTTTGGTATTTATAGGTGTTCGGTCGAATACTGATTGGATAATAGAATGATTATCAATGACGTAATGAATTTCTGAAACATCTGCACGTGCTCCTCCCGAAATTTGTTTATAAAACATCACTTCACGAGTTTGCACTTACAGAAGTTTAAGAATTAAAGCATATTTGGCGTGCTGTCCAGGGAGAGGGCTCTGAGCTTGGGGAAGACACTCTCAACTCGTGTTATTCCCCGTATCGGGGAACAGAAAGGAGTTGGGGTTCAAGCGAAGTGTCTAGCCTGGCCCCAGAACGCTCCCTAAATTGCAATTTGAATACGGGACAGCAGCCAGACAAGTATGCGAACCCCCCAAAATTTGCTAGACTTTGAAATTTGGAGGGGTGCTGTTGAGTTAGCGGTAGTGCGCTGAAATGTGTGTGTTGGCCGTGGTGCATGATAAGGTGTGCATCTCCCGTAGGAGCAGTCACTGCGCTTGCAGTGGTGCATAATAAGATGTGTGTCTCCCGTAGTAGTCACTGCGCTTGCAGTGGTGCGTGATAAGTGTGCGTCTCCCGTGGGAGCAGTCACTGCACTTGCAGTGGTGCATTATGAGGTGAGTGTCTCCCGTAAGAGAGGTCATTGCGCTTGCAGTGGTGCATGATAAGGTGTGCGTCTCCCGAAAGAGCGGTCACTGCGCTAGCAGTGGTGCATAATAAATGTGCGTCTCCTTTGGGAGCAGTTACTGCACTTGCAGTGGTGAGTGATAAGGTGGGCGTCTCCCATAGGAGTGGTCACTGCACTAGTAGTGGTGCATAATAAGAAGTTCGGAACACCTTAAAAACCCGAAAAAAGCTAGAATAAACATGGCGTCGAGTGTATGTGCTGTGTGAATTAATTTGTATCCTTTGCGAAGAATGGATATGCATTTTGTGAGTATTTTCAGTGTTATGGGTTGTCGGGTGTCTTGCCGTGTGGGGTGGGTTCTCTGGATGCCTTTGATGATAAGGGCTGTTTGTGAGTTAGCTATGTGAGGTGCGGGGGAGCCGTAAATGAGTTTGTGGAAAAATTGGATTCCACTCAAATAGCCTTTGATGGAATTAACTTGGAATTTTTTGATGATTGTGAGGTAAGATATGTAAGAAGAGATGGTGAGTAGGGAAAAATCAGGAAATAGTATGTTGTGACAAACGTAGAATGCTCTAAAGCTTTTCCATGCTGTTAAATAAGACTGAAGGGTTCTAGGTGCCACGGCTTGGAGGATAAAGTCGAGGGAGGCTCCAAGAAGATTTTTTGAGGGATAATCTATGGGAATATCAGCTCTGAATAAGGAGGGACTTGGATTGGGAACTGTTCCGCCTCTGGTGTCAATTTTCTGAATTTCTGTAAGGCAAAACGAAAGAGAAAATCAGCAATTAGATTTTTGGACCCAGGAATATGCTTTGCATTTAATATAAACTGGTCACATGCTGAGATCCAAGTTAGACGTCTTAGCAGTGGGATTAATGCGGGAGAATTTGAACGGCCTTTATTTATACAGTGAACGGTTGCTTCATTGTCACAATGAATTATAATGCAGGAAGCGGACCATTCTTTACCCCATAGGGATGCAGCGACGACTAGTGGGTAAAGCTCGAATAACGCCGAAGATTTTAGTGATTGTGGCAGGTCTAACAGCTGGGGCGGCCAAGTGGACGTGAACCAGCGTCCCTGATAAAAGTCTCCGAAATCGACTAAAGAGGCAGCGTCGGTGAATATTTTAATATCTGATGGGGAGTATATTAGATCGCTGTAAAAGGAGAGACCGTTCCATTGCTGAAGGAATAATATCCATAAACGGAGTTCGTTTAAGCTGTCGTCGTTGATGGATATTTGATCATCTAAGCCGTGAGCGGAGGACGCGAGAAATAACAGGTGAGAAATAAACGAGCGGCCTTGGGGAATTATGCGCATTGCGAAATTCAAATGACCGAGGATTGATAAAAGCTCACGCTTGGAACAAGTGGGGTTGTCTAGTAGGGTGGAGGCTACCAGGATCGTTCGATCAATTTTTTCTTTTGGAAGGGATGCTTGAAATTTGTTGGAGTCTAAATTAATGCCCAAGAATTTGATTGAAATGCTTGGACCAGCGTTTTTTTTCCTCGGCTAAGGGAATCCTGAGTTCAGCGAAAACCTTTTGAACTGTCAAAAGGTGCGCGGCTGGGATAGCATCGGGCGGTGATATGATTAGAAAATCATCTAGTAGGTGGACTATGTGCGGGATTTCGTAGTTATTGGAAAGGATCCAGCAGATTGCTTCTGACAGCATGTCGAAAATCTTTAGGCTACTTCTGCAACCAAAAGCTATGTGGACGGAAAAATAATATTTTTCTCGCCAAAGAATGCCAAACAGATGCCAAAAGTCAGGGTGGATGGGCATGACTTTGAAGGCGGAAGTTATGTCGATTTTAGCCATCCATGCGCCACGACCCATGATTTTGATTAGTGAAATAGCTTGGTCGATGTTGTGATAGTTAATAGAGAATTCTTTGAGAGGGATGAGGCTGTTGATGCTAGGAAACAGAGAGTTATGTGGAGAGGAAAGGTTGATTATTAAACGTTTTTTATTTGAGAACTTTCTAGTGGCTACTCCGATAGGACTGAAACGGAAAACACTGAAAGGAGGAACAGAGAAAGGGCAGATCATGAAATTTTCATCTACTTCCTTTTTGATTAAAAGGTCGACAACGTCGGGTTCAGCGAAAGCGGACTAAAGGTTTGGACAAATGAGACTACTGGAGGGGAGACCAAGAACGCCTGGATGGAAACCTGAGGACATACCCGTTAATAGAAATTTGATAAATTTACGATCAGGATGGAGGAACAATTCTGATCTTAGGTGAGAAACATTGACAGGAGTCGATAGGTACTTTCTAGCTTTTTTATTAACAGATTTTTGCACTGGACATGCGGTGCGGGCATGGGCACCGTCGCAAAAATGACAGACATGCAAGAAACGGCATTTCTGTCTCCAGCACCTGCCTGTGTTAAACATAGCACAGGGAGGGACAGGGGCTGGGACAGAAGGGCGGCGACCGGGAAAGAGGGGTGATATGTTTGGGTTTGAAGGGACGTAACTAGTTGATTTGGGCTGGGATGGTTCAGGGAGGGGAGGAGTGAGTGGATTTATGAGTGAAAAAAATTATTGTGGAGATCAGTGTCTATGACTCCCCAATAAGGGGTCTGATTCCATTGTGTAATGCGTATAACGCATTTAGCGGAGAAAAGGCGATGATAAGTATAGAAATGGGAGCTTTCGTATGAGAGCGCGAGCTCAACGATTACCGCGAGATAATCACTGAGCTCGCGCCTCCTGTGTGGGAAAACTGAACATGTATCATGAAAAGGCTATGGTAAACTCTAAAAATGAAGAATGCGGGACTGTATTTTAGTGGAGTTTTTTTGGGTTACGGAAAATTTGCCACAATCTATCTGGCGGTCTGCCAATGCGGGTGAAATGGGTGAAAGGAGTGAGAAAAGATCAACATCCGAACCTGATAGGATTTGACTCCTGATGCTATTGGAGACAGGTGGAGGATCCATTGTGAGGGCATTGGGTGGGATGGGTAGAGACGTGGCTGTGGACAGAGAAAATGATTTAGTGTGAGAGAAAGACTGCAAAGTTGGAGACTGGAGCCGTTTGCGGAGGCATGCTCGCACTACTGGCTGCCCCCGGATCACGGGTGGAAGGGAAAGAAAAGACAGGAGGGGCTGCTGGCGTCAGAGACATCAGTGGGGCCTGAGAAAACCTGGGGAAGAAAGGGAGAAATGAGTGGAGCTGGGTTTTTTGCTGCAAGCGGAGGCGGCCTCACACTGGAGCTGACACCGGAGTCTGAGAAAACCTGGGGAAGAAGGGGAGGAATGAGTGGAGCTGTGATTTGTGCTGCAAGCTGAGGCGGCCTCACGCTCGCACTGGTCATGGGAACTTGCAGGGGAAGGGAAAACAGGTTAAGATTTTGGGCCTGTACTTCTTGGAGCGACCATTCGCTTGAATTGGATGGGGGGGCAGCGGGCCAAAGATGCAGTCGGGAAATGGATTCTGGTGCCGCTAGCAGAGACAAGCTCACGCTAAACTGGCAGCTTGTGGAGGCGTGTGTAGGGACTGCATTGCATCCGACTTCCGGGGATTGAGATATATCGTCATCAGGGCCCGGGGCTTGTCCCAGATTCGCTGAAGGCCTGCTGCTGTGTTTGGATCTTGAAGGCTGGTTTGGATCGGGAATTTGATAAGGCGTGCTTCTGACCTGGCTGGATTTCCTCGGAGCTTTGGATGGTGGAGTGATGGAAGTAATGGGTGCTCCGGATTGCAGGGAGTTAAACATTAGCAGGAGATCCGCCTTGGTGGTTCAGCGCGGAACGCTGATGCCTGCTCTGGCCAATGCTTGGCGGAGGTCAGAGACGGTGGTTTTCCCTGTGACTGGCACGGAGGACAGGGCTGAGGCAAGGGTCTGCCTTCTAAGAGATGGAGATGGTGAGCCCCGTCTTGATCTAGCAGCTGTAGTTCGGGCTGAACAGCAGCCTCGAGGCAGAGCCGCGGGCTGAGTTGGTGTGCCCTGTGGGGCTACGATGCTCTGGGTGCCGGCAGGAGATCTAGGAGGAGCCTCGGCAAGGAAGGCGTTATCTTCTGTGAAAAGATTAATCTCTGGCATGATTCAGCGGCGATGGTTTGATGCTAAAGTCGTGAGATAATGTAGGTAGGACAATTTTGGTATTTATAGGGGTTTGGTCGAATACTGATTGGATAATAGAATGACTGTCAATGACGTAATGAATTTCTGAAACATCTGCATGTGTTCCTCCCGAAATTTGTTTATAAAACATCACTAGTCTAACTAAGAGGTTATGAAAGCATGACGTTGATAGTATATGTGGACATTTGGCAACATTAAGATGAAAAAATGCAGTTTTACAGTTGTAGATTTTGAAATGTTGCCTTCAAATGATGGTTTACTATCAAAAATTACCACCAAATTTTTGATTAAAGATGAGGACTGTGAATTTGTACAACTTATCAGGTTGAGAGGAAAAGTTGTGTATAATCGACATAACAGTGGAAACTTAAAAGTAGGGATGAAATCAGAATGTTAAGAAAAGGTTCAGAATCTTCTGAAAACAATTGTTTTAATAATTTGGTCTGTATAGGATCTAGCATAGACTACAACATTATTGATTTGGAGGAATTTATTAGTTTAGACAGTTCTTTCTCACCTACTGCTGAGAAAGTCTGAAGTTTATCCATTAACGATCTACAGTTCTCGGGACGATGCTGTAAGAGACGGATTGATGTGAAGAAATTCTTAAAGTCATTACTGCTGTGTTCAGAAATGCATGCTGATGATTTATTTTTAGTTATATTGTCCACTGTGTTAAACAGGACCCTGGGATTGTGTTTATTTTCTGCTATTAAAGGTGAAAAATAAGCAGATCTGGCAAACTTTAAACATTTCTAAAGTTAGGTATACTTTCTTTCCAGGCAAGATGAAAAAAAAAACTATTCTGGATTTTTTTTCCATCTACATTCTATTTTCTGGGCTGCTTTCTTTAAGGCACACGTGTGCTCATTGTGCCATGGCGTCAGATTTTTTTCTCAAATTATTTTTAAATGTAACAGAGCAACTATATCTAAAATACTAGAATGGACAGAATCAATAGTTTCAGTTGCAGTGTCAAGCTTATCTTGGCTCTCTGAAACGCTAAAGAAGTTAGAAAGATCAGGTAGGTTACTAACAAAGTAATCTTTAGTGCTATGTGATCATTCTACCATATTTATAAATAGAAGCTGGTTTTGTAGCCTTATCAATGCACAATAAACAAGAGATTAAATAGTGATCTGAAATATAGTCACTCTGCCTCACAACTTCAACATTATCAATATCAATACCATGTGATAATATTAGGTCTAAGGTATGATTATGCCAATGAGTAGGCCCTGAGACATGCTGTTTTACTCGGACAGAGGCTAGTATGTCTAAAAAGGCCAGACTTAAAGATAAATATGTTATCTTTATGATATTTATGAATATTAAAATCATCAACACTTAGGGCTCTACAGTATTTTAACGGTCTAGAAGCAAAGTCTGAAGTGCAGGGTGCAAAGGCATTAAGAGCTTGTCCAAATGCACTTTTGTTATTTTAAGGACAGGAAAATACGCTCTGCGCCATGATGCATGGTCTCACAGGATTTAGCTTATTCTCTTAATGAGTTATAGATGTGTTTGAGAATAAACAATCAGGGTCTCATCTCCCATTCCCTTTAAAAGTCAGTTGCCTCGCTCCATGGCACATTTGTTATTTACATGGCGGACTTTGTAAGTGGAAAAACTGAATACTTCAAAACAGTTGAGAATACAGTTAAACACCATCTGCAGCAAGAGGACAATGAGCCTTCTCAATTCGGCCTTTACTTTTACTTTCTCTCTTGGAAGGAAGCTGGAAGGACAACCGCTGCGTAAAACATATGCTGAATAAGTTGGCGGTTCATTCCACTGTGGTGACCCCGTATTAGTAAAGGGACTAAGCCGACAAGAAAATTAATGAATAAATGAATGAAAAGCAAGTTGTTGTGAATAAACAGAAAAAGCCCCCGAGGTGAAGAAGGCATGGAGGCAGTTGATTTTACACTGTATTTATGTAGAAAATAATAAATTTTGCAACATTTTAATCATTTAATTCTTTTTCATTTTAAAGATATTTGTGTATTGCTCTACATCCTGCTCATTTTAACCAATGTTTAAGCGAGGCGATAATGTGCCTTAGCACACCTCTTTTCCAGACCAGAACACTAGGGGTGTGTCAAGATCTCATTGGACGAGATCTCGCGAGATTAAATCACGACGAGATTTCTCATCAAGGTGAAAAGTTGTCTTGTGAGTAGATGTTATCATGATGGAGCGTGAGGGTAAAATTAGCATTGAAGATCGGAAGCAGGATTGAATTTAAACCATTTTTTTATTTAAAAGTGCTTTTGCACACACCTGGTAAGACTGGCCTCTGTGTTACATATGCCACTCGGTTGGGCGGGAGGGTGTGACGTAACCGTTTTTTTTTTCTCACCAGCCAAAGGCTGCTGCGTTATTCATGTCCAAGCTGAGGCTGCAACTATAGCCACTCAAATTAACCATGGACATTACCATGTGATGAAATGTCACTTTAGATGTGCTGAAAGTCGCATTATTGAAGTGCAGTACATATATGTAAACACAGAAATCAAACTATTAGGCTACCGTCGTGATGCCCTAAAGCAACATCAGGTTGATTCAGGGAGTCAGAGATCATGTTCCCTCCCAGATTTTTGGTAATTGCATATCTCACTGAAATTTGGATTACACGTGCTCTGCCCCAGAGCCAATTTTAAAACAAAATGTATTCCCAAATTTTGATCCAGTTGCATCTGTTAGCAATAACTATTAGACCAAGATGGCGGTGCGTACACATTGCGAGGCTCTGCGTCTCTCCAGTTTCTGCAATTTTGCAGTATTTTTCCTGCTCATTTCGGGTCTGTTCTTGCAGAACAGTAATGCCTTTACATGGATATCTTACAGCATTTGGATATTGGTTTGTGCATTTCGGACAGTTTTAGCAGCAATCTACGACTCATCCCAGAGATTGCCAGAACACCCGAGTCTGAGTGCTCTGCCCGGCCGGGCGGAAGTGCTCGAAGGCGGCGGTGGGATCGTAAACAGAGGCGGAGGAAGCGCGGCGGGCTAAGAGCTAAGCTAAAGCTAACACCACACCGGCTCTCTTTACCCAGCATCTTCCTCGCCAATGTACGGTCCCTGGTGAACAAAATGGAAAAAATTCGACTGCGCATCAACCACAGCAAAAGATTATGGAACTGTAATGTCATGATTTTCACAGAAACATGGCTAAACAGCGGGATACCAGACAACGCTGTATTTTTAACTGAGCATCACACATTCCGAGCAGACAGAGCGGCGGATGACTCCGGTAAGTCCCGAGGCAGAGGATTATGCATTTATATTAACAAAGCTTAGTGCACAAACTCGTCATCATTGGGAGACATTGCTCTGTTAATCTGGAATTTCTAATGGTCCAATGCAGACCGTTTTATCAGCCACGCGAGTTCACCTCCACCATTATAACCTCTGCATATATTCCACCCGATGCAGATGCCAAGTTGGCTATGAATGAACTTCATGCAGCCATCAGCAAACAACAGACTGCTCACCCGGAGGCTGCTTTTATTGTTGCAGGGGATTTTAATCACTCAAACTTAAAGACAGTGCTCCCCAAATTCCATCAAAACATTTTCTGTCACACACGGGGAAACAAGACTTTGGACCATGTATACATAAAAAAAGCTGAAGCCTACTCTGTGACCCCCCTTCCCCCACCTAGGTCAATCAGATCACCTTTCTTTGTTCCTCACCCCCAAATACTGACCCCTCATCAACCGTGTGAAGCCATCAGTGAGGACCATCAAAGTGTGGCCAGCGGGGGTAGACTTCACACTCCAATACAGGTTTCAACATACAGACTGGAGTATGTTTGCTTCCCAGGCCACATGTGGCTCTCACACAGACATTAACAGCTACACTTCCTCTGTTCTGGAATACATCAACACCACCATTGACAGTGTTACAACCCAGAAACAGATCACCACATACCCAAATCAAAAGCCATGGATGACAAATGGTGCGCCTCCTGCTGAAGGCACGCAACACTGCCTTCAGATCAGGGGATGCACAGGCCTACAGCACTTCCAGGGCTAATCTGAAGAGGGGCATCAATAAGGCCAAGCACTGTTACAAGCTAAAGCTAGAGGAGCATTTTTCCAACTCTGATCCTCGGCGCATGTGGCAGGGCATACAGGCCATCAGCAACTACAAACCCAGCCATTCCTCACCCACAGCCACAAATGTCTCCTTCCTGAATGAGCTTAATGACTTTTGAGCCCGCTTTGAAAGAGACAATAAAGAACCCTACATCAGGATCACTTCCTTAACCGACCACTCACCCATTACACTCACCTCCTCAGAAGTCTACACCGCACTGAGTCGGATCAATGTGCGTAAGGCTGCTTGACCAGATGGTATTCCTGGGCGCGTCCTCAAAGCATGTGCAGAACAGCTCGCTGGGGTATTCACAGACATTTTCAACCTGTCTCTTAATCTAGCAGCTGTGCCAACATGCTTTAAAACCACCTCTATTGTGCCAGTGCCGAAACACTCCAGCCCAACATGCCTGAATGACTACCGCC
>CAIGQZ010001455.1:2564750-2591437 GCA_903798205.1 Danio tinwini | reverse complement strand
ATACATACATACATACATACATACATACATACATACATACATACATAGGGAGTGCAGAATTATTAGGCAAATGAGTATTTTGACCACATCCTCTTTATGCATGTTGTCTTACTCCAAGCTGTATAGGCTAAAAAGCCTACTACCAATTAAGCATATTAGGTGATTTGCATCTCTGTATTGAGGAGTGTGGTCTAATGACATCACCCTATATCAGGTGTGCATAATTATTAGGCAACTTCCTTTCCTTTGGCAAATAGGGTCAAAAGAAGGACTTGACAGGCTTCGAAAAGTCAAAAATAGTAAGATCTCTTGCAGAGAGATGCAGCACTCTTAAAATTGCCAAGCTTCTGAAGCGTGATCATCGAACAGTCAAGCGTTTCATTCAAAATAGTCAACAGGGTTGCAAGAAACATGTGGAAAAACCAAGGTGCAAAATAACTGCCCATGAACTGAGAAAAGTCAAGCGTGCAGCTGCCAAGATGCCACTTGCCACCAGTTTTGCCATATTTCAGATCTGCAACATCACTGGAGTGCCCAAAAGCACAAGGTGTGCAATACTCAGAGACATGGACAAGGTAAGAAAGGCTAAAAAACGACCACCACTGAAAAAGACACAAGCTGAAACGTCAAAACTGGGCCAAGAAATATCTCAAGACTGATTTTTTTTTTCTAAGGTTTTATGGACTGATGAAATGAGAGTGAGTCTTGATGGGCCAAATGGATGGGCCCGTGGCTGGATCGGTAAAGGGCAGAGAGCTCCTGTCCGACTCAGACGCCAGCAAGGTGGAGGTGGAGTACTGGTTTGGGCTGGTATCATCAAAGATGAGCTTGTGGGGCCTTTTCGGGTTGAGGATGGAGTCAAGCTCAACTCCCAGTCCTACTGTTAGTTTCTGGAAGACACCTTCTTCAAGCAGTGGTACAGGAAGAAGTCTGCATCCTTCCAAGAAAAACATGATTTTCATGCAGGACAATGCTCCATCACATGCGTCCAAGTACTCCACAGCATGGCTGGCGAGAAAGGGTGATCACTGATTTGTTTTGTTTTGTTTTTGAATGTCAGAAATGAATATTTGTGAATGTTAAGATGTTACATTGGTTTCACTGGTGAAAATAAATAATTGAAATGGGTATATATTTGTTTTTTGTTAAGTTGCCTAATAATTATGCACAGTCACCTGCACACACAGATATCCTCCTAAAATAGATAAAACTAAAAACTACTTCCAAAAATATTCAGCTTTGATATTGAGTTTTTTGGGTTCACTGAAAACATGGTTGTTTAATAATAAAATTAGTCCTCAAAAATACAACTTGCCTAATAATTCTGCACTCCCTATATAATAAAGTGTTACCAACTTTTGTTTTAATCAGGAAAAAAAGGATATGATTGCACTGATTTTGCTTTTACTAGTAATTGAATGCCTTTTGAACTTAAGGACTGCAGCATAACTGCTATAATGTTTAATTTGAAATTAAAATGCAAAAGATATAATTTTTTTTGTACTTTTTAAAAGGCGCTTTATTGCATTTTGGATGTTGCAATCACAAAGTTGTTTTTTTTTTATTGCACTACCACATGATTTGATTTGTTCATATAAAAATATACCTCATTCTCATATTCTAGCCATCTTTATTTTTTAATTATAAAAAATTGTTTAGTTATATTATTGTTTTTCCTTGCAGTATTGAATAATGTTGATATTTGATACCATTTACTAAGTTAAAAGTTCCAATACTATCACAACTCTGACAAAGTTAGCTTGTTTTTTGCAAAAAGCTAAAATTTAACAGACTACTTAATACTATTTGTATCTGATCCAGGGGTTTTCTTAAAAGAATGCAATTAATATTGTGTGCTGATTTCTGGCATAGATAAGTCAGGGTAAAATATTTTTCTCAAAATGATACAGTAAATTATGTTAGCTTTAAATTCAGTGAACACTATGCCTCCAAGTATACCTCCACTGCATTTGTATGACCTTACTGAGCATTAATAAATGTTTATTTTCAGGAACTTCTCATTATTGCTATTAATGAAACTGTCATGGTTGTGGATCTGTCTGTTCCTCTGGTGTATGTGTGTGTCTTCACCGCGTGGCTGTCTGTTGTGTTTACATGTCATCAGCTGGGTGGTCACGTGCTCTGCTGCTATCAGTAACCTCAGCTGTTAGCACTCCACAGGTGCAGCGCATTACTGCACCTATATCTGTTCAGCATTCCTGTTTTACATTGTCAGTTCGTTTTTTCCTGTTAGGCAGCTCTCGCTGATTCTGCTAGTTGTGAGTCCTCATAGAGGCTGTTGTTTTTGGAATATTCAGCGCCGCTTGCTTTTTCTTCTAAGAACTGTTACTGCTGTTTGGCATTGTTGACCTTAAGAGATCTCCCTGGATCGGTCTCATCGAAGAACTACTACCGCTGTTTGGCGTGGCTGAACTTATGAGAGATTTTCCTGGGTCAGTCTCATTAAACAACTAATACCACTGTTTAGTGTGTTGATTTCCTTGAGATATGCACCATTGCTCTACCCCCTTCCATCGATATCTGGTAAGATATCAGTGAGAGACTTCACTCTGGATCTGTTGCTCTGATGAACCATTACCGCTGTTTAGTGTGTCGATTTCCTTGAGAGATGCACCATTGCTCTACCCTATCCTTCAATATTTGGTGAGATCTATACCAGTTGTTATTCCAGTTATCTCTGTTAATAAAACCTCTTGCATTCACTTGCATTTGGGTCTCCTGTGTACTTGTGACAGAACATACTGACCATTATGGACCCAGCAAGTGTTTCGGAGATCTAGAGCCTTTTGTCGCACAGCTCTGCCTGTCTAGACCAACAGAACAAGCAAATGATGGTTACCAGTCAGACCATTCAGGCTTTGGTTACCCAAGTTTCCGAGCTCACGGCTCCGCTACAAAGACTGGGCTCTGGGCTGAGTTCCGGGGCGGTTTTACAAGCTCCTTCCACCATGCCATCCAAAAGTCCTGCACAAGAGGAGAATCATCGCACCACTGAACCACGACTTCCACCACCAGCGTGTTATTCGGGTGAGCCTCAATTGTTGATAATTTTAAGCCAAATGTTCACTATATATTACATTACAACCCTTGTCATTTCCCACCAAGGAAAGGTGGCATTTGTTATCAACCTACTGACTGGGAAGGCGGCTCTATGGGGTACCACTGTCTGGGAGCGAAAACTTCCCAGCTGCACTTCT
The DNA here is from genome assembly GCA_903798205.1 of Danio tinwini. Taxonomy (NCBI): domain Eukaryota; kingdom Metazoa; phylum Chordata; class Actinopteri; order Cypriniformes; family Danionidae; genus Danio; species Danio tinwini. The sequence goes on along the minus strand of CAIGQZ010001455.1, from coordinate 2,588,219 downwards.
TTTAAGACATTTTCTGATGAACTAAAGACTGTTTTTGACCGAGCAGTTTCAGGCAGAGAGGCGGCTCGCAGACTCGCTGAACTTCGACAGAACAATCTGAGTGTTGCTGAATTCTCCATTGATTTCCGTACTCTAGCGGCAGAGTGCAAATGGAATGCTAAAGCACAGTGGAATGTATTTTTTTCATGGACTAGTGGATTATATAAAGGATGAGATTTACGCGATTGTGAGTCAACGGATCATTCATGAACTGAACAAATCACACACCACATTATTCTTAAAAGATTGAATGGTGCCTACGTGTCTGAGCTATGATTTCAATTTCAAAGCAACCCACAGGCACGCAGCAAGGCAATCCACAGGACCAGTTACGATCACGTGCTAATTAACTTTACCTTTTGGTTCACCACCTGCGTCTGCGAGGGAGTAAACATCCTTAGAAATGTGGACACATAAGCGATCAGAATCTTCCAAAGTTTAAACAGACATTCAAGTTAAACTTTGTTTATTTGAGTAATGTATGCTTATTTTTTCTGTTTCTGTAGGTTTTTGTGTGTACATGCTCCGTGTGTTTAACGTAACCATTATGGATAGGTAATGAGTTATAGCCGCTGCTGTTGCATAAAATATACAGAACGTTTGTGAAACATTCCATATTTGGTCTTGATGGAAAGCTTAGAACGTGTCAAAAGCATTGGTTTATATGAAGAAACCATACTAGTAAAAAAAGTCCAGGTTATAAAACTTTATTTTATTAGCTTCCAATCAAAAGCAGGTAACGTATGATTCTCACATGAAGCTCTAATCCAGCCTCCTAGGGGATGGAATGGGGGTGTGATCCCACCCCGCAGCTTTTCTTATTGGACAATCCCTGTGTAGGCTGTATCCAAACCTATAAAACTTTGAACAATGAAAGTTTTACGTCGTCTTTTGCCGTGTCTTTGCCTCTCGTCACTGTTGTCCCTGCCCGAACGTTGCTCTTCTCGTGCTGGCCGTTACGTCACCTCGCCGAAAGCCTCGTTGCATCACGAAGCAAACCGTGACATTCACTTGCTGCAGGCTCGACCCCCGATCTGCTTGGGCAACTGCTTCCACAACAAGCCATCGGATGAACTCTGAAACACTGCCATAACTACAGAATTCCACAGAGAGCAGAAACTCCAGGAAGGACTCCACGAGACTGAAACTTGAAACCGCCTCGTCGAACATCTGTATCCCTAGCAACTGACTCCAAGCTTCCCTGAAAGTAAGAAAACCCCTCTTACCAGATGCAAGAATTCCAGCAAGTCATTGAAGTTGCTACGCTGACCCATCAGCTTCGCCGGGATCTCCCTTTGGACCAGTCGAGGAAACCAAAATTCCATCAGACCGCAAGTAACACAAACAAGGTTTCTATCCATTGCTGAATTGGTGTGAATTATATTTAAGTAGTAAAGAATAGCGAAATTCTCTGCTTTTATGGTTTCTCTCAGGTTGCAATGCTAAGAATTTAGCAAATACTAGAAGTTGAATTCTTACTCTCCGTCATAACTCTCCTCAAACTGCTTGGTGTGTATGTATGTGCGTTTGTTTGTTTTATCTAAATTAGTATGTTGTGTTGTAGAGTAGCAATAAACTTTTTGTTTTGTTTTTAAGATCCGTGTTGGTGTGTTGTGTGCTTTTATAAGTTAACGTCTCAGCTTCTGATAATGTTACCTTGCTCATTAAATAATTAGATACTGTCTTTATATTGTTATAGTTGGCTACATAATAATATAATACAAGATTGCTTTACACTAACCATTCTAATTGCTGGACAAATGAGTAGGTTAAGTATAAGCTTTCAATAATTCTATGTGAATCATGTTCGAATCTTTAGATTCGATTTCCCCAAAGTTTAAACGTGATTTAAACCAAAGAGCTGATTCCTTACATAGTGGTGGAGAAAGTTTGGGCAGCAGAACTAGCTTTTAAAGCACAAAACCCCGAAAACACGTTAATCTTTTATATTTTTGTCCGGAAAGAATAGATTAGAGGGAACAGAAGTTTTGTTACTGCACAATTCTATTGTGGTACCAGTTGTTTTATTGCTTGACTGCATTTAGTGGTGTTAAGGAAGTAAAACTGCATTTAAATTGTCCTCCGAGACAAACTATAAGCTGCTCTAAAGCGCACGAAGAGAAAGACAAAGCGTGTTCCTTTCTTCTTATCTCATTTAAGGCCTTCACAGTATGATTTCGCACGCCGCGTTCCCGGCTCAAAACTCAGCTTTGTTTTCTCCTTGGTAACTGATTTAGCATAGCTAACTAAATTCTTGTTGCCCTTGTAATTTGCTAAAACTTAGAGAATTATTTAAGACGCGGTGCTCAGGGAGATTGATCAATTAAAGATTGATTGAAATTGATCAATAAAAGTTGTGGTTTGAGCCCACGGATGTGTTTGCAGTCTAAACCGACTCAACACAGAGTGCTGAGATTTCCCCCATATCTCTGTCACAATTTGTATTAATCTCAGAAATCCTGTTGATTAATTTATCTCACTCTCATGAGTTGAGATCGTTCAGTACTGTTAAGATATAAAATCTAAACTAGTGCTTTTCGTTTGAGCAGTGTGAGATGCTCTGTCATCTCAAATGATACTGTGAAACTTGTTATTTTCCTCTTTGTGGCTGTTGCTATAGCAGCAGCCCTGATCCGGAAGTACAGAGAGACTTACCAGAATTACATTCAAGCGTGCATGTGCAATCCGCCATCGCCAGCTTGAGTTGTAAACAAAGAGCATAGCGTGAAGCTAAGCTAAAGTAACACGTTTGCATTGAAGTCTGTGCATTTCCAGTACCAGCGAAGGCTAGTAGATAGCACGTAGTATTTAGTGGTCTTAAATGCATTGTATGGTTGATGTTTGACAACTTTTGTATCTCAGTTGTTTCTCTTTACTCACCTGGAAAAGCTGACAAATGCAAAGTTAATAAAAGTGTGCACAATCTAACTGCAGAGTTTAATCACTACTATTTTATTTTTCCCTGCTGTACTTGTCCTGTTGAATTTCATCAGTTGAACTCACATAAGCTGTTGGTTTTATAAGTAATGAATTATAGTTTGTTTTCATTACTATAAATTAATGCTCTTTAACCTATTCAGGTATAAATACTTTTTTCCATTTATCAACGTCTGGGAATACCCATTTCCTATGACTGTTGACTGAAAAGCATAAGACACTGATTAATTATTAATTATTTAAACTGATATATTATTAATTATGGTTGTTTAACTTAAAGGGCACCTATGGTGAAAAATCTACTTTTCAAGCTGTTTGGACAGACATATGTGTAGGTATAGTGTATAGACCGTCATATTGGGGTGATATAAACACACCCAGTCATTTTTTTGAAATTTAACAACATAAAAACGGTGGACCAATTGGAGCTGTTTTGAGACCGACCGCAACTTGACGTAGGAGTGCAGTCGCCCCGCCCACCGAATTGATTGACAGGCGTTCATTACCATATCCTCTGTTTGTTGTTTCACGGCCGCCATTTTCTGCGTGTGAGTCGAAGAGATGTCACCAAAGGAACACCCTTGCGCTATTTTTGGCTGTAAGGCTCAACACAAGCCTTCCTCGTCTTCCTGCAAATGAACAACAGAGGCTTAAGTGGCTGAGTTTTATCTTTGAAGATCAGGTGCCTGAAAACTTACCAAAACTGTTGTATGTTTGCGCTAACCATTTTAGCACAGACTGCTTTGAACGCGGGACAATTTAACTCCGGATTCGCGAATAAATTGTTTTTGAAAAATTGATCTTTTCCAACAATCCGCGATCCTGCCTTACTTCCAGTAAGTATAACACTTTCTGTACTTCAAACTTTACCGTTCTAATAATGTTAGGCCGAAATGAATAGCATCTGCGGCTAAGGTACTTCGGATGTTTGTTTGCACGTGTTTACTGTTATTGTGCTCAACTAAAAACTAAAAAGTCTACATACTTTAAGCAGTAAGTGTTAATATGTACTTGAAAAGGTTTTAGCCATTAGAAACAGAAACTGTAGAAAAACATTGTAATATAGCAGTACCAGTAGTGGCTACAGATAGTTTTTTGTAAACATGGGATGTTTGTTGAAATGTGTTCACTGTATTGTTACTTGCACATTGTCGCCAGTTGTTTACAATGAGATCGGTATGTTTTCAGCTTAAGTTGTTTACAAAAAGATCGGTATGTTTTCAGCGAAGAAAGGTCATTAAAAAAAATTGTTTTCCTACAAAGGCCACGACGTCGACACAGAGCAACAAGGTGCACGTTGCTTGCCAAACAGAACCTTTACAAACATCTTTACACAGTGTTGCCACGCAGTTGTCGTTTAGGACGCTTCAGTCCAAACACAGGAGTACAAGTAAGTTAAAGTTTCTCTTTTAAGTTTCTCTCTAAGATTAATCATAAAATTACAATCTAGGTGTCCAGACAACAGTCTCCAGTTTTGAACTGACCATACCATCAGCCTCCTCTTCTGCATTTATGACTTCGACACCCCTCAAACCTTCATTAAAAAGTCCTCGTCTGGAGCTGGAGGAGGAGGAGGAGGAGGAAGAGGCAGAAGAGACTCTAACAGAGTCAAAGATTATAGCCCAAGACTCTGATGTGACATTTGACCCTGCAGAGGAAGACACATCTGCAACTGAACCAACAGACTTGTCGTGAGTTTATGCATTATGTAAATTATTTACAAGTTTGTGTATAGTCATAACTTTTATCATCATAATTTTTACTTATTTACATGTATTTTTTTACAGAATCCAAGCATGCCCAGTTCAAAACATAGCCAAGTTCATTGTCTATGAAACATGCCTCATGGAGCTCTTCCCAGTGTGTCAGAGGAGGTGTGATGTAAAGTTACAAAGGCTTAGGACATTTCTTAGCGTAGAGCAAGTCTGCCCACACTGTGAATTTGTGAGAAAATGGGACAGTCAGCCAATTATTGGTAGTACTCCAGCTGGCAACCTGCATCATTCTGCTGCAGTCTATTTGGGCGGTGCTTCATTTTTTTGTAGTTGAAAAGGCAATTATCTATCAAATAATTTATCACATTTCTTTTACAAACACAATATCAGTTATGTCTCAGGGTGTACATTGTACAATATCATTGAACTAAAAATTCACCCCTCAGTTGTCAGGTATTTGCTGCAATGAAGCTACAAATTTGATTCATTTCGTCGACATGCAAGAATTTGCATTGAACCTGCTATTGTCCACAACAGCTCAGTCGAAGAGACAACGTTATCGTTGAAGGAGGCTGACTCACCAGGTATTTAGACAAAAGTTTTAATTTATAATTATATACTGATTAATAATAAAAAGGAATATGTAATACATTACAAGTATTCAAAAAATGTGTTTAAAATAATTATATATGGTTTGTTTTTGAAGGTCACTCTGCCAAGTATGGGAGTTATACAATGCTGGACCTTGCAACTAACACAGTGGTGGACCTACAGTAAGTCCAGGTAATACAGAAGAGTGTTATGTGAACTAGCATTTTTTTTTTGTGGAAATGTGTAATTTAAATTTAAATTTTTTCTGTCATTTAACAATTTTAATAGAGTAATGAGGTGGGGGGCAGTTACCATATGGAAAAAGAAGGCCTGAAGAGAAGCCTTGACCTGTTGGATGCTCGCGGTGTTCGCCTAGAATGCATCATCACTGATAAACATTCTCAAATACAGAAATATCTCAGGGATTGAAATGTCATTCAATTTTATGATGTGTGGCACATCGAGAAAGGTATGTAATTTAGTAGTCACCCATTTACTTTATATCAACTTGCTATTTACAGTTCTTGCATTTGTATTATTATTTTTGGTGTTGATGTCATTTTTTTTTCTATAATTCACAGGAATTTCCAAAAAACTGGACAAGATATGCCAGTTAAAGGGGTGTGAGAAGTTACATAAATGGTTGTGTAGCATCAAAAACCACATCTACTGGACTGCTGCATCATCCACAAATGGACCTGAAAGAGTGGCAAAGTGGACCTCTATCTTGAAACATGTACAAGACAAACATGTACATAAAGACCCCAATTTTCCAGCTTGTCTGCATCCTCCACCGATAAGCAGAGACAAGAACAAATGCTCTATCATCAGCCTATGACTGACCTGAGATGGAGGAAGCCATCTCCAGCAGGGTGCCCCGCTTCAATCTATAGCTGTCCTAAAACCCACATAGCTGCCCTGCTCTAGGAAACTGTTTGCGAATCTTCAGCACCACACAGGCAGGAATCACAACACGGACTCTCCGTCCGAGGAAACCCCAACACCAGCTCACAAAGCTCCGATAAGCCAAAAAGCAGCACTGTCTAACAGAGACATGATGATAACATTTTTTTTTAGAAATTGCACTACAATTTACATTTAGTACGATCACAAATACAATTTGATTTTTGATTAAATAACTATCTTTAAAAAAATGTCAGAATTCATATTTCATTATTCAGCTGCCAATGTAAGTTTGATATGTTTGTATGTGTTTATAGGTATACTTTCTAATGTTCATGGACAATTGCATTTAATTCAACAAATTGGCACAACTTGGAGTTTGTTTTTTATATTTGTACAAGTTTATATATTTTGTATTTGCCAATCATGTTTTTTTTTCTTTTCTGAAGGTTTAATGTTTCTGTGCAATACTGTATTTTTAATATAATTTTAAAAGTTTATATATTATAATGTGACTTTATAAAAAATTGTAATTCAATAAAAGGTTATTACATTACCTTTCATGAAGTCATTCAAATTGTCATGTCGAAAATAACAGCAATAAAAAAAAAATAGGGTACATACTTAATTTTTATTGACTACACAGCAATAATGGGCTTTACAAAAAGAACGTGAGCATGCAGATCATGTACAAGGTAAGCTGTTATTCTTACTATTTATTTAAACTCACTTTTGTACTCCACGAACTCTCAAGGGCCCGTAGTCTGCTTTGTATATATTCGATGTGTTTTGCAAGGAATATATATTGAAGCAAACGGGATCCATTCCTGGATGGTCTGTCATGCACGAGGGTTGCACTTCTAGTTGCTCCATTCGTCATCTAACCTAACACGACACACAGTTGCTGTTTATTTTCTCATTCAATGTATTTAGAGCAGCAACGTTAATAAAAACTGGAAATTTACCTGCGGTATCTCCCTGCAGCATACATTTTCAGCCTCAGTTGGCATTTTTTCACACAAGCACCTGCCAATATTTGTCAACGTCAATATTCATGAATTACATTTAAATCATAGCAATGCAGTTTGTTTAAAGACCGCTGATATGGCGCATAACGTTGGCGAACTTTATCAAACACATTACGGATGATACATGCATCATTACATGGCGGCTGTTAAACTATACAAAGACATAAATGATTTTGTAACTACCACTCTGACACATTCTGGCTCATTCGGATTATTGATTCCTCAATAGTCGACTCTGCTTGTTCTGTGTCCGAGTCCGGGTCGTACATGTACGGCCGAATGCTGTTCCTCTCACTCATGTTACTTCTCTCTGTCTGCCTGTCTGTTGCTTGCCATAAACAAAGCAGGGGTGCTCTTGGCTCCGCCCCCTTGTTAAGTTAATGTCAAGTCATGTTAAGCAACACACCCCTAAAATGACACTTTTTAACACATTAGCATAAAAAAAAATCTGATTTGTGTTTTGATTTGAACCTACACTGGCACACTCAGAAGAACCATAATATTCATATTAAATCTTAAAAAAGGGTTAAAAGAGGTGCGCTTTAATGATTAACTGCATTTAATGTTAGTTTAACCAACTTTATTGTTTTGAAATTTTAATTTTATTAATGGTTCATTGATGTATGGCTTTGTCATATCTGTAACAATTAATAATTAAATTTAGTCATAAGTGTTCTTATCAAGTTTCATGATAACTTGCAAAAGTTATTACATTACAAATTTTAAAGTAAAGTTCAATTCAAAACTGAATTTAGTCTTTTCATCTAGTGGATCTTTATTGAATATTTCCAAAGGTACTCAATCAAATTATCCATAATTTAGCATTTACCTTTAAGCCTGCTAACAGACAGTGCTCCCCCTGCTGCTTCATTGATGCAATTGGACAGTGCAGCCCAGTGAGCTGTGACTGTACCAACCTAAGTCATCATTAAGCATAGTCTTAGAGCAGTAGCCCTCCAATTAACCAAATTCCAAAAGGAAAATTCTGATTTTTCTTTTACGTAGGCTAAGCGGTTATTATATAACACAATAAAACCAACCCTTCTTGAAGTATCAACTCAACAGTGTCATCGCTTGGAAATCCTTAAAATTCACCTTATGTTAAGAGAAAACTAACCCCCCTGCTCTCTCTTTCAACTAGCCATCTTCTTTCAACTAGACTATTGATGCTGGTTTGAGGATTGTGCTTGAGTCAAAAAAGGCAGAGCATTTTAGAAACATTTAAAAGATGTTTGGGACACTTGAACACTTTTAATTGTTGAAATTGTCTGATCTCACCCCTCTTTTCTCACTCATCAGGTCAACAAAAAGATAGGCGTCGTTAGATCCAATTCTAAACACGCATACAGAAACAATTTATTTTATTTGATTCAATCCTATTCAGAAGCCAATACTGTTATTGTTGTCCCACTTTCCTTCACTACAGAAGAAAGTTGAATAGCAACTACCGTCCTGGTGTTTAAAAATCTTATTTTTATATTTTAACAAAAGCTAAAGGAAGCCTCTCTAGGAAAGTGGAAACAACAGATTTTCACCCTACTCCTTATTCTCCTTATCACTTTTGTTTTTCTTTGTTCTCTCACTGTGTCTGTGCTACTGACTTTTTCCACAGAGACTACCAGTTGGAAACACGCATCCACCAGAGGGCCACAGTTCCAGAGAACCACACTCAGCTCAACATTAGTACACACTTAACATTGAACATTAACATTTTTCCTTACCCTACCTCGTTTTTTCTTTCTCCTCTCTTTCTCGCTCCAAGGTCTGTGTCAGTTGAATTCTAAGTCCTCCCCTCGCCGCATCAAACATGGCTCACCCCAAAGAACCTGTTGGCCACTGGAAGGACCTTGAAACATGGCTAAGCATTGTAACAAGCAGTCTCCTCCCTAAAGTTGCCAAAACACTGCAGCCTCTGACGCAAGATCAACTGGAGTAGAACATAAACAGCATAATGAAGCAAGACCCAAGCCAAAGCTTCAATCATAAAAAGTTGGCCAAAATCACTGGTACTTTGAGTCACACACTCATCGCCACCCTCAAGTTGAGTGACAGACACACCTCCCAACTCAAGCACAAGCTGACACGCCTGCAAACCCGCATCGAACAGCTAAAGCTGGAGGCTCAGGAACGTCTGGAACAACCAAATGAGGTGGATGTAGGTACCACAGAGGAGATCAACAAACTACAAGAAGCTTTAACCACCATCACAGAAGAAAGAGAACAAGCCAGAGCAGACCACGCTGACGTTGATAACAAGCTAGATTATGCTGAACAGCTACTGAAGGAAGCGAAGGTGGACTTAAGAGACAAGAAGGCCAGAATCAATGCCCTTGAAACTCACCTAAGCGAAGCAAGACATGAGATAGACAGACTAATGCATGAAATGGATGACATTAAAGAGGAGCTCGCCAGTGAACTCAGGCATGCCTATGCACTGCGCCATAAACCTCCAAAGACAAGATGGGCACAAGCTTCGCCTCTGCCAAGCAGGACAGGATCCCCTGTCCCTGAGCTCACACCTATTGTAAAAGGTGAGAAACCATGTCAAAGATCTTCACCAACACCTTCTGAAGAGCCTTATTTTACCCCACAGCGACGAGAGCATACAGTCTGGATCTCAAAGACCTTGACAAGATGGCCAGAAACATTGGCAAATTTACTCCAAGTGTGCCAGGCTGTTTGGAGGTCCACGCTTATTTGCAAGACATTGATTTCCATTTGTCTGATTACCAATGTCTCTGATAAAGAAAGACTGTATTTGCTTCGAGCAACCTCCAGCACTTCCTGGACCGACAGCTGGTTCAGATAAAGAACAATTACCACCTGCTCCAAGAAGCCCTCATCAGAGAGTTTGCAGACCCTGAATCAGATCAAGGACTGTTAGGTGCTCTTGAGACAAAACAAGCTTGCAATAATTCCCCACATGCTTACTATAACCGACTCAGGCAAGCCTTTTGCGGAACTCGCAACGAACCGGATATGGAAGAAGACCTGAACTTTAAAACTCTCTTCCTGAGAAATCTCCATCCTGCAGTAAGCCAACATCTCGGGGTACTCGCATTCGCACGGACAATGAGCATCCAGCAATTGCGAGATTTAACTCAGAAAGTCTACGACAAACAAAAGATGGTGTCAGAGAAAAACACCAAAACTGCAACAGTTTTTGACTTTAACACCCAAAGTCCAGAACTGGCACTAGAGGGTGCCCAATGCCCACACAGTATGAGACAACCATCCCCAGAGTGGAATGCATCTTCGTCCAACAGACGAGATTCCTATTCTAACACAAGACCTAAACAGAAAAACAGGCGCTGGGATGGAACGTCTAGACAACAACGCTCACCTAAACGCCACCAGGAAAGATCATGGAACCAGTCCACCTCATTTCGAAACCAATGGGGGTCAAGCAAAAGGTGGTCACCAACCAATAGTCCTTCCAAGGAAAGACATTAAAACCCTGGATCTTTAAGCCCAAGGAGTCGACGAAGGCACTCAGAAAAATTCCCACACTGATAACGCTCCGACTCAATCTGCCCCCACATCCCCCCCTCCCCCGGAATTTGATCCTCAAGAACTGGTAAAAAATTTTGACGAAAGAGTTTTTTTAAATGCATAGAGGAGGATAGGAAGTGGCAAAAGTAAAAATCAGATTAAGCCTGACTAGTCGCTGAGCGAACAGACAGCGACCATCTGAACCAACAACCACTTGCAGGTAAAAGCTCTCATGTTCACAAGAGTGCCGTTTTGGTCATCTGTCACTCATCCGAAAAACAGCCAATCAGTCCTGAAACTCTTCTTGACCCATGCCAAACTCCGGTCCCTCCATTACTGGGTGAAAATTTGACTGCTCCATCATCATTGAGCAACAAATGGGAGAGGACCACAACTTGACACTAGACTAGCTAAATAACTACATTTGAATTGTTTCAGGTAATGTTACACTACACCTCAAGTGTTCCTAACCCAACCAGTTTAATCTAAAACCTGCACCAGAACTAAGACTGTGGAATGGAAATGTGGTTTGTGTCTTCTGTGTGTGTTCTCTCTCTCTCTACCTATGCCTCCTGTTTTAGTGTCTGCCGATGTTCATGCCAGGAACATCACCATTCAAATGGGGGAGATGTGGGGAGTCAATGGATCTTTCATGAACTGAACAAATCGCACACCACATTATTCTTAAAAAGATTGAACGGAGCCTACGTGTCTGAGCTATGATTTCAATTTCAAAGCAACCCACAGGCACGCAGCAAGGCAATTTACAGGACCACTTGCCAGTTGCGATCACGAACACGTGCTAATTAATTTTACCTTTTGGTTCACAAAAAGGTGAACCAAAAAGGTGCGTCTGCGAGGGAATAAACATCCTTAGAAATATGGACACATAAGCGATCAGAATCTTCCAAAGTTTAAACAAACATTCAAGTTAAACTGTGTTTATTTGAGTAATTATGCTTATTTTACGTTTCTGTAGGTTTTTGTGTGTACATGTTTCGTGTGTTTAACGTAACCGTTATGGATAGGTAATGAGTTATAGCCGCTGCTGTTGCATGCAATCTACAGAACGTTTGTGAAACATTCCATATTTGGTCTTTATTGAAAGTTCGGAAAGTGTCAAATGCATTGGTTTATATGAAAAAAACCATACTAGTAAAAATGTCCAGGTTATAAAACCTTATTTTATTAGCTTCCAATCAAAAGCAGGTAACGCATGATTCTCACATGAAGTGCTAATCCAGCCTCCTAGGGGAGGGAATGGGGGTGTGATCCCACCCCGCAGCTTCTCTTATTGGACAATCCCTGTGTAGGCCATATCCAAACCTATAAATCTTTGAACAATGAAAGTTTTACGTCGTCTTTTGCCGTGTCTTTGCCTCTCATCCCCGTTGTCGCTGCCCGGACATTGCTCTTCTCGTGCTGGCCATTACATCACCTCGCCGGAAGCCTCGTTGCATCACGAAGCAAACCGCACATCACAGCACTTGCTGCCCCGATTTGCTTGGGCAACTGCTTCAACAACAAGCCATCGGATCAACTAATCAGAACTCTGAAACACTGCCATAACTACAGAATTCCGCAGAGAGCAGAAACTCCAGGAAGGACTCCACGAGACCGAAACTTGAAATCGCCTTGTCCAACATCTGTATCCCTAGCAACTGACTCCAAGCTTCCCTGAAAGTAAGAAAACCCCTCTTACCAGATGCGGGAATTCCAGCAAGTCATTGAAGTTGCTACGCTGACCCATCAGCTTCGCCGGAATCTCCCTTTGGACCAGTCGAGGAAACCAAAATTCCATCAGACCGCAAGTAACACAAACAAGGTTTCTATCCATTGCTGAACTGGTGTGAATTATATTTAAGTAGTAAAGAATAGCGAAATTCTCTGCTTTTATTTCTCTCAGGTTGCAATGCTAAGAATTTAGCAAATACTAGAAGTTGAATCCTTACTCGCTCTCCGTCACAACTTTCCTCAAACTGCTTGTGTATGTATGTGCATTTGTTTGTTTTATCTAGATTAGTATGTTGTGTTGTAGAGTAGCAATAAACTTTTGTTTTGTTTTTAAGATTCGTGTTGGTGTGTTGTGTGGTTTATAAGTTAATGTCTCAGCTTCAGATACTGTTACCTTGCTCATTAAATAATTAGATACTGTCTTTATATTGTTATAGTTGGCCACATAATAATATAATACAGGATTGCTTTATACTAACCATTCTATTTGCTGGACAAATGAGTAGGTTAAATGTAAGCTTTCAATAATTCTATGTGAATCATGTTCGAATCTTTAGATTTGATTCCCCAAAGTTTAAACGTGATTTAAACCAAAGAGCTGATTCCTTAAACGATGGATCTGCCCAAGTCCCTAGATGACCTCATTGAGTTAGCCATCAGAGTAGACACCCGACTGCAAAAGAGAGTTCACAAGGAACGAAAAACACAACATCTTACTACACAGACTTTTTTTACATCTACAGTCCCTGAGATAACCCCACTCAACCACAAGTCCGAACCCATGCAGATGGGCAGATTTCAACTTTCAGGAGAGGAGAGACGTCGCCACCGTGTGAAGGGTCTTTTTATGTACTGTGGAGGCGCTGGACATTTTGTGGCTTCATGTAGAGCCAAGAGCAAGAATCCGGCCGTGGGTAAGAGGTTACAGGCGGTTGAACCCATTAGAAGTGAACCTTCTAACAGCACCTTTTTGACTGTCAAATTATGTTTTAACTCTGACATACATGAGTGTAATGCCCTAGTCGACTTTGCAGCAGAGGGAAATTTTATTGACTCCAAACTGGCCTATAGACTGCAAATTTCTGTGGTCCCTCTTTCTTTACCTAATGCTGTACACTCTCTAAATGGTATTTCTCTTACTACCATCACACACTCCACCGTTCCTTTAAGACGTATCACTTCTGGTAACCATTCAGAGACTATCGCCACTTCTGTGATTCTTGGGCACCCCTGGTTGGTTTTGCAAAAACCGCACATTAATTGGGGGTTTAATGCAGTTTTGTCGTGGAGCGAGAGCTGTCATGAGTCTTGTCTATTGTCTGCTTGTTCTGCTGTGTCTTGTTCTGTGTTTCAGGAGGAACAGATGGATCTATCAAACGTGCCTCGTGAGTACCATGACCTGAAGAGAGTGTTCAGTAAGTCTCGGGCTGCTTCTCTTCCTCCTCACCGTCCCTATGACTGTGCGATAGATCTATTACCAGGTACGTCTCCGCCTAAAGGCAAATTGTATTGTATTGTCTGTTCCGCAGAGGGAGGCCATGAAGAAATATATTTCTGATTCTCTGGCAGCCAAGATCATTCGCCCCTCCTCTTCACCGGCGGGGGCGGGATTTTTTTTTGTGAAAAAGAAGGATGGTTCCCTCCGTCCATGCATAGACTATCGAGGGCTGAACAACATTACGGTCAAGAATACTTAACCTTTGCCGTTGATGTCTTCGGCCTTCGAGCGCCTGCAGGGGGCGAATTTTTTTACAAAACTAGATCTCCGCAATGCTTATTATTTGGTTCACATAAGAGAGGGGCATGAGTGGAAAATGGCCTTTAACACCCCCAGAGGGCATTTTGAGTATTGCGTGCTTCCCTCCGGCCTTTCCAACGCTTCGGCTGTTTTCCAGGCATTCGTCAATTCGTGCTGAGAGATATGATAGATCAGTTTATCTATGTCTACCTGGATGACATACTGATATTTTCTCTCTCTTCAGGAACATGTTCAGCACGTCAGGCGAGTGCTGAAGAGGTTGTTAGAGAATGGTCTTTATGTCAAGGCGGAGAAATGCGTTTTTAATGCACAGTCTGTTCCTTTTCCAGGGCATATCGTGTCAGTCGAGGGGATGCGCATGGATCCAGAGAAGATTCAGGCTGTGGTAAATTGGCCAACTCCGGATTCCCGTAAGGCCCTACAGAGGTTTCTGGCCGCACCGCTGACCGCCTTGACCTCTTCTAAGACGCCATTCAGGTGGTCTAGCGTGGCCGAAGCTGCATTTTCCGAATTGAAAGGTTGCTTCGTTTCAGCCCCCATCCTGATAGCCCCTGATCCCTCCCGGCACTTTGTGGTGGAGGTCGATGCGTCAGAGGTTGGGGTCTGAGCCATCCTGTCCCAGCGCTTCTCCTCGGATGGCAAGATCCACCCGTGCGCGTTTTATTCTCATCATTTGTTACCAGCAGAAAGACATTACGACATTGGTAATCGTGAACTGTTGGCAGTCAAGCTCGCTTTGAAGGAGTGGCATCATTGGTTAGAAGGGTCAGGGGTCCCTTTTATTGTTTGGACCGATCACAAAAATCTTGAGTACATCAGATCCGCCAAAAGATAAAACACTAGGCAGGCTCGGTGGGCATTATTTTTCGGACAATTTAATTTTACCATCTCATATCGACCAGGTTCTAAGAACATCAAACCTGACGCGTTATCCTGTATTTTTTATTTTTCGGAGCGCACATCATCACTCAAGCCCATTGTACCTCAGAAGATTTTTGTTTCCACCATTACATGGGAGATCAAGTTGAAGGTTTGCGCAGCCCCGGAAGGGGTAATACCCCCGATCAGATACCCACCGGGTCGGTTATTCGTACCAGAGGAACTTCGGTCTGACGTTATCCGGTGGGGACATTCCTCTAAAGTAGCATGTCATCCAGGGGTGAGTCGCACTTTATTTGTTATTAAACAACGATTCTGGTGGCTAGCTATGGCTCGTGATGTGTGTGATTTTTGTCTTGGCTTGTTCTGTTTGTGCAGTTTCTAAGACTTCCAATCGCCCTCCTGCTAGACTTCTTCAGCCGCTGTCAGTGCCTTCGAGACCCTGGTCCCACATTTTGCTAGATTTCGTTACGAGTCTTCCATCCTCGAACCGCAACATGGTGGTTTTAACCGTGGTGGACCGTTTCTCGAAGGCTGCTCATTTCATCCCTCTGCCCAAATTACCTTCAGCCAGAGAGACAGCGGTTGCGGTCATTAATCACGTCTTTCGCATTCATGGCCTCCCGACGGATGTGGTTTCTGACAGGGGTCCTCAGTTTGTTTCCAAATTTTGGAGGGAGTTTTGTAGGTTATTGGGGGCCACTGTTAGTCTTTCGTCTGGGTTTCATCCCCAGACTAACAGTCAGACCCAGAGAGCCAACCAGGATCTTGAACGCACATTGCGATGTTTGGTTTCTCAGAATCCCACCTCCTGGAGCCAGCAGCTCACATGGGTTGGTACGCACATAACTCTTTACCAGTGTCTTTTACCAGCTCTGCTGCTATCAGTAACCTCAGCTGTTAGCACTCCACAGGTGCAGCGCATTACTGCACCTATATCTGTTCAGCATTCCTGTTTTACGTTGTCAATTTGTTGTGTTAACGTCTGTGTCCTGTTTCCTGTTAGGCAGCTCTCGCGGATTCCGCTGGTGTTGTGTTGAGTCCTTATAGAGACGGTTGCTTTTGGAATATTCAGCGCCGCTTGCTTTTTCTCGTAAGAACTGTTACCGCTGTTTGGCGTTGCTGAACTTGAGAGATCTCCCTGGATCTGTCTCATCGAAGAACTGCTACCGCTGTTTGGCGTGGCTGAACTTATGAGAGATTTTCCTGGATATGTCTCATTGAAGAACTATTACCGCTGTTTAGCGTGTCGATTTCCTTGAGATGTGCCCCATTGCTCTACCCCCTTCCCTCGATATCTGGTAAGATATCAGTGAGAGACCTCACTCCGGATCTGTTGCTCTGATGAACTATTACCGCTATTTAGCGTGTTGATTTCCTTGAGAGATGCACCATTGCTCTACCCTATCCTTCAATATCTGGTGAGATCTATACCAGTTGTTATTCCTGTTATCTCTGTTAATAAATCATCTTGCATTCACTTGCATTTGGGTCTCCTGTGTACTTGTGACAGAAATGGGATATTTGGACTAAAGAGACAGTTTACTAAAACATGCATTGCTAAAACTGTACGTACCCGTGCCTTTTCTGAATAATGCAACCTTTATTAAAAAAGCCATTTTGATAAATGCATGTATCATTTTTGGGTGAACTTTCTATCTAAGGATTGGTTCAGTGGTTTAAGATTTAAGGCACATTTTTTGTTGTTATACAAATACTATATACAGTTGAAACCAGAAGTTTACATATACAAAAACAAAAAGAACATAACCATTTTTTTTAAATGTCTGATGGTAAAACATACTAAACATTTACTATTTTTACTATGCTCATATTAATTTAAATTAAGCAATTTGCAGCTTATTTTATCCTGCAATTATACTATTAGTAATGCTATTGGAATAAAAAAAGTTGCATTGTTGCAAAGTAGCAAGTCCATTGCAATATATATACATACAGTTGAAGTCTGAATTATTAGCCTCCCTGTTTATTTTTCCCCCAATTTCTGTTTAGCAGAGAGATTTTTTAACACATTTCTAAACATAATAGTTTTAATAACTCGTTTCTAATAATTTATTTTATCTTTGCCATGATGACAGTAAATAATATTTGACTAGATATTTGACTCTAGTATTCAGGTTAAAGGACAATTTAAAGGCTTAACTAGGTTAATATAATAATAAAGTTATTGTATAATGATGGTTTGTTCTGTAGACTATCGAAAAAATATATAGCTTAAAGGGGCTAATAATTTTGACCTTAGAATGGTTTTTAAAAAAATTTAAACAGCTTTTATTCTAGCCGAAATAAAACAAATAAGACTTTCTTCAGAAGAAAAAAATACTATCAGACATACTGTAAAAATGTCCTTTCTCTGTTAAACCACTTGGGAAATATTTGGAAAAAAAAATAATTCTGACTTCAACTGTATATACACACAACCTTAAATCAGAAAAAGTTGGGACAGTATGAAAAACACAAATAAAAATATAAAGTAGTGATTTTTACATTTACTTTAACTTGTATTTCATTTCAGACAATACAACAAACATTATTTTTGTGTGTTCCTCATGATTTATTTTTTTAAAATAAATACATTCCAATTTTGATTAGCATGCGTGCCTGTTTGAAGCTTCTGTAAGAACAGACCTACATACAGGCGATACAGTATCAATAAAAAAAAAAAACTAGATTTTTTGCCGTCAACTATAGGCTACAGTATTTAAGGCCATTCTATGTTACAACATTTATAGGATATGTTGTTGTTAAGTTTAGGGTATGTTTCCTTCTTAATATAAATTTCCTTTAAAATCTCTAATACCATTATTTTTCTTCGTTGCCGGTAAAAAAAGTCAGCCTTTCAGCAAAGCCTATACTGATATTTCTGTGCTACACCAAAGCGAGGAGAGTTTAACTACTTTAAGACAATTCCTCAGCTGAACTCATTGTGAGTGAGAGGAAGAAACTGAAAGCACATCAGCGCTTAGGTAAAATCAGACCCACAAGACATAATCCTTAAAATAATAACTTGAATCAAAAATGTTGACAGAGGTTTGTGATAGGAATTACAGCGGCACATTAATTAAAAGCTTATTTGGAGCGATCTATTTGAGATAGTAATCCTGCTATTTTTATTTGATGGGAAAAAAAATCTATGTTTGGTATGATTGAAAAAAACAGCCTATGCCAAACAGTAAAAATTATTCAGTTCTGTAGCCTAATCTAAATTTGTAATTTAAGTGAAAATATTTAGTGCAGCCCTATTTTTTGTATTTGCTATATTTCGTAGGCCTATATTCTGTTTTTAATGTTGTTGGAAATGCTGGTGTGTGTGAAAATTTGATCATATATCCAGGTTCTGTTGTTAATATGTTCTGTATGCTATTGTTTGCCCAATTTAAAATTAATCAATATTTAAAAAGGCAATATTTAATGTGTGAGACACAAAATAGACATGTCAGTAAATTTTTTTTATTATTAAATTACAGTTTAATATTAATCTGGGGTGTGTTTCCCAAACAACGATGTAACTCGCGGCTGAACTATAATAGTATGGTACTGGATGTAGTGACAAATGTTTCTCAAAACCCGTAGTTTCTCTGTCGCAGATCCATCATTTAAATCATGTTTGTTATAAATCCAATATTAGTTTTGGTAAAGACATGCACTTTAATAAGTGCACAATAATTAATAGGGCATAGGGGGATAACTGGGAATAGAACACAGCCAGGGACTATGTTTCTAACTACAGCTCCAAGATGTAGTTGCAAGCATACAAGTTTGCGACGCAGTTTGCGAATGTTCATTGGAATGATGGATTTCGGAAACACCAAATCAACAAACTATGTTTGTAACGACGGAACTTGCGACTTTAGTTGGCTAACAATGGTTTTAGGAAACGCACCCCTGATCAGTTAACAGTTAATATTCGG
The DNA here is from genome assembly GCA_903798205.1 of Danio tinwini. Classification (NCBI taxonomy): domain Eukaryota; kingdom Metazoa; phylum Chordata; class Actinopteri; order Cypriniformes; family Danionidae; genus Danio; species Danio tinwini. The sequence continues at coordinate 2,569,210 of CAIGQZ010001455.1, read as the reverse complement.
ATAATGATCGGCGGTTGTCAGTCTGAAAAATTAACCAAAAGACCATCCCAAATTTAAACAATGACATGGACCTAATGTGTGTCTGTTGAACATGGGCTTAATATGTGTCTGTCACAGTCGCTGAGACTTTTTTTTTGTTTGTGTTTTTTTTTTTTGCTCTCAAATGCTGATCGCACTCTAGAGCCCTGTGGTAAATCGATTAGTAAAACAATCAGTAGCTGCAGCCCTAGAGAAAGCAATTACAAAATTTGTATTAAATCCACATTACTTGTATGCTATTTATAAAACTTAATACAAAATATCTGGCATTTTTTTATTTGTGTTTGTATATTATTAAAAAGACGTAAACAAATTCAGCTGAAGTCAAAGTTATTGATTTTCCTTTTCAAATATTTCCTAAATAATGTTTAACAGTAAGGAATTTTTCACAGTATTTTATATAATATTTTTTTCTTCTGCAGAAAGTCTTATTTGTTTTATTTCGGCTAGAGTAAAAGCAGTTTTTAATTGTTTTAAAATGTGTTGAAAAAATCTTTTCTCCATTAAACAGAAATTGGGAAAAAATATACAGGGGGGCGAATAATTCTGTCCTCAACTGTACATGGTTTCCGCTAAATTCATTCTTTAATGTTGTGATGCCAATCCTAAAATACCCGCCACGGCTACATTACAGCTTCTCATTCAAAACATTCAGTCGTTGTTGTTGCTTTTTTTATTTGAGTGTTATAAATCGCACCAATATGAATTAAAAGGCAAGTGAATTATAACAGAGCAAACTTTTCTGTAATAGTATAGTTGTGCTGTGAATTATTTGTTTAACACTTCAAGGTGACGTGCTGACTGACTGACAGGTGCGTTAGACGGGAGGCCAGCAAACATGATGTAGTTATGATGAACAGTTTCCATAATTATACTTTAAAGATAAAGGTCTATGGTCCTGCATACAATGACTTTATCTTGCTGGAGTTTATAGCCGTTTCACTTCAGAACGCATCAATGTCGTTCTGTAGGTCTATTGGAGACATTAATAAATATTCCTAGCAAATGTAAAAAATGTTGGAGACATAATACATAAACACACTAAATCACACTTCAGCAGCGTTTATTTAAGAGTGCACAAGAAAATCTGTGCGTGAACAGTGTATATTAGAGGGTGTGTGCAAGAAGTTTTGTGCATGAAAAGAGGAAATCGGTGCGCAAGCAAAAAGATTCGCCAACTCGTTTTACATGAATGCGATCTTGATTTTTGTAAAAGGCCTGCTGCCACAGCTGGAAAAAATCCTAAAAAAACACTGTTGTATATAATCTTGGTACAAATATAAACACTTTTATGCATAAATTTTGTGTTAGACTTAACTGCACACTCGTTTAAGCATTAGCAAATTGTTAATTCATCATTTGTTGGGCAAAACTCTACATTAATAGACATTAGTAAGCAAGCTGTTTATAACTAAAGCTACAAATGCTATATTCCTGACCTATAAGCACATCATAATGTGTATAATTGTAGACTTTAATGATTGATTTCTGTTTCTAAATTAAGTACAATTAGATTCAAATGATTTTGTTGTTCCTTTAATTGTCATTTTAAAGGGATTTACAAAATCTAAATAGTCCTTACTTTAGATGCTCACACAACAGTACAAATTTGTGTTGATAAAGCATGTATTAACATACAGAGTAGTCATTACTATATGCCTGAAAAACAAGATGTATAAATGTGTATAACAGTGTGTGCAGTTGAATTGCACTTATCTGCCTACCACCAAAACTTGGTAGTCTTTAGGCTGATAATAAAATACATTATAATTACCTCCATTTAGGCAGGCTCCATAGATGCCTAAATCTCTTTTGCTTTGCTTAAAGATGCGTCACCTGCAGATTTCTTATTCTCGTCATCTTCAATATCAGTTCACTGGATCTGAGCTGAAATAATACCATGTTTATATGTATTTAGTAGCAGTACTCTTTTGAGGTCATTTTGGACATGTTATTTGGACATTTTCTCTGACCATCTATTTGAAGGTCATCAAGTGACTTTCCCTAAATTACATTGAAGATCAGTAGTTTATACCTCCCTAACAGAGAACAGCTTTAGAGCGGCTTATTAAATTGCTTTAAAAAATGATCGCAATCTTTAATCAACCCCCACATGAATTAAACCAGAACGATTCTGCAATTACATTTAAGGACAGGTGTGAATAGGGCATTATTGATGTCACTGACAACACAAACACAGTGGTTAAGTCAGGACATTATGACAGTTTAACTACTGTTCACGTAGTGTGAACGGTTATGTAGGAATTCATGTGACTTTTACATCATTTTTAATTGATATGCGTCATTATTCTGTACTGGTTCGTGCTGCAAACATCCTCTACTCCCCAGCAGTATAGCACAATAACACATCAGGCAAATACTTTACCAAAAATTAAGGTTTTCATTTTTTATATTTTTTAAATGACAACTGATTCTCATTAACCAAACATTAACCATTAAACTGTAACAACAAAAAGATTGTTCAGTTAGATTTAAAATGCAACTATAATTACAAATATAAAAATAGCATAATTAGACATTTGTGAGTTATACTTTTGCGCATGTGGGTCAGTTTAGGACCATGATTTGTTCACACTGGAAAGCTGATATTGGCCACATTTATAACAGCAATGTGAACAGTTCAGATCTGAGAAAAAAAAGATTTGAGCACTAAGCCTCACAGATGGTTTCACAAATCATTTTGTCCTAACAAATCATGTTGTCCTCATAAAGCAGTGTTTTCTGGTTCAGTGTGAATCTATATCAACAATATTCACATCAACTTTCTGTGTTGCAGATTTACAGTAGGCCAACTATATTGAAATGACAGTACCTGCTCTGAACCTGCTTCTGCCAGACAAGGTCTTGATATCTGTAGCAGCAACATCAGTATTCATCTGTAAAGGAGAGAAAGAATGCACATCAATACTAATGCAAAACACTTGCTTAAGCTAAAGAAACTGCAAGACTTAACCAAGACTGAAGAACTGAACAAACAAGTTATTCAGAGTTCAAACTGAGTCTTGGTGTTAACCTCTCTTTTAAAAACAAGAAATAAAATCTGTTATTTTAATTTGTTAAGTATGATATGACTGCCCCTAATAAGCCACTAGACTGTAGTTGGTCAACTAACCACTGACCGTAATTTTATTAGTTGCAGATTGATTCATAATTTTTTTTTTTAAATCACAGGAGAGTGTGAAGTGAATCACATTGGGCCTAATTTATCAATTAAAAGCACAACTCAGAGTGCAAAAATTAAGGCAAGGTTTATGTGTGATTTATGAAAAAATTGTTTGCAGACATCTCATCATAAGAGCGATCATGCTGATAAATGTGGTGACTAAAATAGATCATAATTTGATTATCATGGCCTTAAACATTCACATCACGTCTTTTCAACATGGATAAACATAACATGGCTGAATAGAGGAACTTCACCGTCCAACAGACATAGCACTGATCTTAGAAGGCATTTTAACATGCTAATTCAGACACCTTATGATTTTTTTATACTGTACATCTAAAAATTTCAAAAAAGGGGATGCTTACAATTTGTTCTTATATACAGTAGGTGAGAGTTTAATATGACTATTACCGCTGTACAATATAACGCCGCCGCACTGAAAAAAAAGAATGTGTTTTTTAGGCATAACCGCAGTGTGCGACTCACAAAGGGACGGGATGCGAACGGACAGAAATGACCTATACATTAGCTGTAAATACTCTACTACTTGTAAATAAATATAAACAATGAAGTATAGCATTATAGTTCCTTCATTAATCATTAAAAAGACAACTAGGCTACATTATTTAAAGGAATATAGAATAACTAATAATTAATCAATAAGATTTTTTTTTCTTTATGCAGGCTGTTCGCTCTGCATGTGTCTGAAAAAAACACCTCATCAAAACAGTCTGTCTGCTTTTTTCCTGCTATATTTAAAAGAAAGCTGGAACGTGGGCTATATTATTTAAATTCATTTCTGTTTCTGTCATTTGCGGTTCAATGTGCCTGAGTCGTTTATATTAATCAATATATTATTTACTTTTTCTCTCGGTATCGCGGCTGTGCGTGTGCTGTCAGCTAAATAAAGGCCAAAATTACATCTAAAAAGCAACTACTGCGCGGTGATATTTGTTATTTTTTCGGATAAACACCTAATTCAACCATGAGGAGATCCAGACAGCTTGAAATGCAATTCTAAAATGTTATTTATCTCGGGATAAAAACAATTAACTAAAATTCATTTTGTGTGATTTTCTATCTTAAAATAAAAGATTGGATTGGATTAGACTATTTCACAGTGTGTAGGCTAAACATTAAAAATAATTAGACTGAGATAGATTTCAGAAATAAAAAATGAAAGCCTCTGTAGCAAGTACGATTTGATTTGTCGCACTAGTGTATTTTTTCAATG
>CAIGQZ010001455.1:2551953-2564740 GCA_903798205.1 Danio tinwini | reverse complement strand
CACATCACTTCCACTTTTCATTAATAACCTAGGTTATCTGGGTTACACCTCCTTTTCGACCATGAAAACAGAGTTTTGAAAAACGTTTTCATTCAGACTTCGTAAGAGAGAACCTTGGCTATACATCACATATAGGCTATATAATAAAACGAAGTCTAATAATTAACATTACTGACTTTTTCATTTTCAAAGACTGTATATGAAAAATTCTGTGTGGCTTTTGACAATATGTGTTTAATGGGGCTAAAGATTAGCCTATCAGATGAAATGCATGGTGAAATATATAAAATACAAATGTGTATTTTGCTGAATATTTATTTTAATAATCTATATCTTTAATATTTTAATAATCAATAATAAAAATAAAGTACGCTACAATAAGTATATAAAACAGCTTATAGGAAATAAACTAAAACTTGTCAGTGTAAATGTGACCTAAATAGGCTACAGTTTAAAGCGAAGTTGTTTGAAAGGATGTCGGGAACATGTCTATTGTTTGGTTCGCATTGTGCATATTTGAAAATAACTGTCGTATGAAGGCTTTAGGACCACGCAGAATTCTATGCTGTTGTAGCTCTGGCTCAGCAAGCAGACCTTCAGTTATGTTTTGTGTTTTTGACGTAAAAAAATATAAATTTTGACGAATACAAACCATATTTCACAACACTAACATCAATTTGCAAAGAAAATGTGAAAACTACCTGATAGGTTTTCATTATTCAATAGTCTTTCACTATAATTTTCTTATAAAAACTTTTTTTAAGCTTTTTTTTCTAATATAGATATTTTAATTAACATAGTTCATCCCAGAAGCTGCTGTGCATAGAAACATAAGTAGTGTTAAATGTATGCTGCCTTTTTTATTATTGTTTTAGAGATGATACATTTGAATTGCTGCTGCCCCCTTCCCCCGCCTCAAACCTGAAAGTTGCAGAGGGAACACCTTGATGCCTTAGCCTCATTAGCAAAAGATCATAGCCCATTTACTCCTCAGGACAGTGCGAGTTTAGTGGAAAGAAGAATGTCAAATCAGAATCATACAGAAGCACACCATTGCACCACCCAGTATCATGAAACTATTAAAATGGTGACAACTGAAGAAAACAAAGTACACATTACTGTACAGGATAAGCTACATTAAATGTCATGTCATTAGCCAATGTATTGTTATTCATTATATAATTTTTTTTTCAACCGACAGCAACAGAATTTCTCCAATAATAACTCTGTAAAACGTATTTAATAACATCCTATTTCGTTTGACGCCGTCAAACAGTCTGCCCAAATGCTCCAGGGAGACCTGAAACATATATTTTTCCCTAGACTATATGAAACTTAATAGATAAGTCCCTTTCATTTAAGAAAATAATTTAAGGATGATGCATATTAAGTAAAGAAAACCTTTAAGTGTTTTAGAGCAAATAGATTAATAAAATATATGCTGCGCTCCCGCCACAGCAATTCGCATTGACTTTAAGAAAAAAATCATCATTTGATAAAAGTAGCAGTGTTAAATATTTCAGAATGGCATATCTCCACTATCTAATTCTACACAAAGCAAAAGTTACGATGTAAAACAATAAATATCCTTCTAATCAAGCTTCATTTAAAAATTCGTTTTTACAAGAGATAACAGAATAATTTTCAATAATCAATATAGTCTTTCACTATAATTTTTTTGGAAAAACTTTTCTCAAGCTTTTTTTTCTAACATAGATATTTTAATTAACATAGTTCATTCCAGAAGTTGCTGTGCATAGAAACATAAGTAGGCCTGCGGCCTGTGTGTAGGTAAAAAATAACCGTGAATTTTGTCTCTCCATGTTTGTGAAAAGTACTAGAGACATCCCCCTTCCCCCATCTCAAACCAAATGCTTGGCCATTGTGGTCCTAATGGTGCAATGCGCTTTAACCGAAAAAAAAACAAAAAACAACAACCCGAAAACTCGAAATTGGTTACAGGGGTTGCTACAGAAAATAGCCTGATAATAATAAAAAAAAATAATAATAATAATAATAATAATAATAATAATTGTCACAATCAACAGCAATCCTCTCTCCATAGATCGCTGGTAAACTTGCACAAACACATAGAACTACAAATCTGCTGAGAAATGGACTACAAAACCCAGTCAGGCCACACAAACACACACACTCACCTGCTCCAAGTCTCCACTGATTAAACTGGCACAGCTGTAGCTGCTCAGACACTGATTTCATGGACTATAAGTACACCTCTCAAACACTCAGTTGGTGCTGAGTCTTCTGTAACCAGGGGATGTGACACTGACAACAGGGCTGAGTATTGTTATCTGTTTACAGTGACACCACAATGCGTTATTCTTTGTCTAGTTTGCCTGGTTTTGACCTTTGCCATGTCTGTCTGTTCATCCTGTCTGCTGCCTGCCTTTGACCATTTGCCTGCTATTGACTATGACTCTGGAGTGCCCTCATACATCTGTTTGCTCCTGTTTTGACCACTGCTTGCCTGACTTTGCTAATAAACCTGCATGTGGATCTGCACCCCTGTTGTCAGTGTCACATCCCCTGGTATTTGTAGTTCTATGTGTTTGTACAAGTTTACCAGTGCTCTATGGAGAGAGGATCGCTGTTGATCGTGACTAATAATAGTAAGGGAAAGAAAGAAAGACCCTTCTAGTATTTTTTGCTTATGATTGCCGATATGTTTCCCTTGTAAAGTTAAGGGTGTTGCATAATTATTTAGTTGTAGTAGTTTATAATAATCTTTACACACAGATGCCGCGCAAGCAGCCTTTTTATTATTTTGGATATTATCATATGAATTCAACAGAAAGTCATACAACTACACAAATTATGTATCAACTTTTGTAGGCTCAACACAAAAGTGTTATATTAGATATAATAGCCTAAGCCTATTAAAAGCATTTTATGACAAAAATCGGATAAAAAAAAAGCCTAAATTTAAAAAAATTAATAAAACAAACAAAAACTATAACAATTTAGGCCTAATACAAATAGATACAGTTTTAAGCCATTCTGAACTTTCACTTTATTCACAAGCCATTTTGAACTTTGAGCCAACATTCACACTATGTACAATCGCCCGGGGGGTTGAGAAATGAGCTGAAATCCTGTCGCGTTTCCACTGTCGGGCTAGTAGCTGGCAGCGCGTCACGCAAACCCGGCCCCCAGAACGTCCCTCGAATCAGACGTCACAACCTGCCCAGTTCAGTGGGAATCAGGCAGACAAAGCACACCGTCACATCATCACTAAAAGATTAAAATGAAGACAATCAAAACAAACAAATGACACGTTACTGTACAGCATTACATTATATATCTATATGCACAGGCCTGTGTGTTTTCATGCATTATATTTGTTTAGTCTACTCGCCGACTGACTGTTGGTGTCGCACGTCAAGTGGTCTCCATAACGGACCCAGCCGGCACACGACTGACCTTCAACGTTGAAATATAGTTGAAATAAGGTCAGGTGTGTTTTTAACGTTGAAATAATGTTGATACAACGTTTAATGTTCAATGGTTGAAAAACTGCCTGCATATGACCAGGCTTCAACGTTGAAATGCGGTTGAAAAAACGTCAGTTGTTGCTTCAGAGTTGAAACAATGTTGAATGATAAATGGTTGAAAACGTTACAGAAATCCTTATACAAGTTAACGTTGACATTTTTTTTATCACGATCTTTATGTTGAATTGACGTCATGGCTTCACCCAATATTCAACAACGTTTTTGGTGGTTACCATGGTATCATCGGAGGACTCGGCGCACGCAGCCACGCGCATCGCTTCATGTGAGGTTGGAATCGTAATTACGGACACCTGCAGTGCAACATAATTAAGAGGTAAGCGTTTTTCGATGTTTTACATGTTTTATTTATCCCCCAATCTTGTTTTACACACAGTTAATCTTAAACATGACTTTTGAGTTGTAGTGTTTCGAATTTTAAAGCATTTAAAACTTTCCAGTTTGTTTGTTTTTTTTTGTCTTGTTTGCGTTCCGGTGACACAGCAGCTAATCTCGAGCTAATGCTACATGTTTAACTTTAGTCTAAATTAGTGTTTTTACCTGTTTTAATTGGCAAATTCGAATCGATAAACTCCAAACGCGGTTTAAAGTTACTGAGCAACGTTATAAAACAATATATTTTTATACGCTGTATAATTGTTATTACAAAGTGAACTGCTGTCGTTTTACTGTTGTTTTTGTTTACTTTTAGAGATGTAACTTACTCCAGAGACGCTCTAACTTGCACAGCACTGAGTGGAAAAGGCTTTGTCCATATGTAAGTTTACTAAGTTATCTGTTAAAAAAATCTTGGTGCTTTGGTTGGTGATAATCTCTTTCTAATCTGTTTATTGATTGTTAGGCTTTGTTGTGTGATATATTGTTATATTGATATTATTATTGTGATATTATGTTGCAATGTTTTGCTATGTGACAATATTATGGGACAAATATGTATTTACTCAGAAATTAATGATTGAATTACACTTTGTATCGTAGCAGATAAGAGGTGTAATGGGTTTTAACTTTCTGGGTTTTCTAGAAGGTCCAGTTGATGGCATCAAGAGCATGCAGATGGCCTAAACCTGTCAGCCAGGACAGACTGCAGTTCTACACCATGCCAATGCTTTTGTATGGATGTCTGACTACTATGGTGTTCTCTCAAGGTATTACTGGAGCAAAACAACAGCACCTGTTACAGTGAAATTTGTATTCTTAAAAAATAGTGATATATGTGTAGCAGCAATACATGTGATGTCATTAAGTTTTATTTATTTATTTTCTTTATAAAATGTCATAAAACAAATAAATGAACATGCTATTTTAAAAAAATTCTAAATATTAAAAACTTGAGGATTAAGATGACATTAAATGCATCATCTGTCTTGTGAAAAGGGTCTACATAAGAATTCAGGTGTTTTCAAACTGAAAGGGATAGTTCACCCAAAAATGAAAAATTACTTGCATTTTACTCCCCAAGTGGTTTAAAACCATTATGAGTTTATTCTGTTGAACACAAAAGAGGCTATTGTGAAGAACGCTAAAAACCTGTAAACATTGACATCCATAGTAGGAAAAAAAACATATACTATAGAAGTCAATAGTTATAGATTTCCAGCTTTCTTCAAAATATCTTCTTTTGTGTTCAACATGGTGAGTAAATGATGACAGAATTTAAATTTTGAACTATCCCTTTAATCCTCTGTCCTACATGCAGGCTTTTGCAAAAGTGCTGCTCCTTCTAGAGTTTCTCTCAACCTGTATGTCTAAAAAGCTTTAAACCGCTTTTACAGTATACGTAAGGGTTTACAACAACTTGTAATTATTAGATGTGGTGAATGTTTCATGATTCTTTACTGCAGCCAAGTAATTTTTTCGAGAACCTGAAATTTGAATTCTGGCAAATGCTGGCAGCGGCTGTGCCTAAAGGCTTCCTGATGATATCACACCTAACTTCTCTTAGTTCTTCAAATCTCTTACAGTTAATATTTTTTCTTCTCAAACTTTTTGTTTGCTAGTTGCAAATTCCTCTTGATAAATTTTATGTATGACTATAGGAATTATCCTAAAAAAATAGCTGGCTACACATTGTGACTTTGAGAAACAGTTATTAAATAACATTTCATTTTTACTGAGCAATGTTATAAATAATATATTAAAACATGCAATATAATGGTTATTATAAAGTGAACTACTGTTGTTTCACTATTGTTGTTTCCTTTTACTTTAAAGATGTACTCCTAACTAGAGGAATGGAAACACAGCAATGAATGGAAAAGGCTTTGCCCGTATGTAAGTTTACTAAGTTCATTTTATGTCAAAATTATTTTTTCATTGCTTAGTAATGTTCTGTTTAGAATTGCCTGTGTTCACAAACCAACTTTGTCCTCGTTTATTTAATATTTATTTATAGTATGTTATACTATGTTCTGGTGTGTGTTCTGTTTTCCTTTGTGTCTTTGTTCCTCTCTTGGAATACTGCGGTTTACGCGTAGCAGTACCTTATTGTGTGTGGTTTGTATGTGCGTTCAATTAATAATAAAGATATTGCATCATTAAACTTACAAAAATTAAATGTAAATGAAACTCAAACAAGATCAGTGAAGTAGGAATATTCAGATGGATGAGTCAAAATTATTGAATGTGGTGATATAGGACAAATTTTGATTTAATTAAAAATAAATGTTTGAATTTCACTTTGTATAATAGCAGATACCAACTTGGTTGTAACCTAGTATTTCATTTATTGCAGGTTTTCTGGAAGCTCCAGTTGAGGGCATTAAGGACATACCGATGGCCTAAATCAGTGTCAGCCTGGACAGACTATTGCAGTTCTGCTACACCACACCAAACTCTCTGCTTTTGTATGGATGTCTGACAACTATGGTGTTCTCTGAAGGTGTTACTGAAGCAAAACAACAGCACCCGTTACGGTGAAATTTGTGTTCATAAAGGATAGTGATATATGTGTAACAGGTCCAGTACATTTGTCATAAAGGTTAAATCACAAAGAAGGTTTTTTTTAGAATTTGCAAATGTTTTTCTTCCTCCCTTCTCTCTCTCTCCAAACTAAACATTGGTTTGAGCTCGTTTTGGTCATTTCAATGTGATATTTGACTCTTTTGCCATGAAGCTATAGTTTTCTCTCTCCATGTTTAGCAAGGGTCCCAAGATGTTCAAAGTCCAGAAAAGGAAGTTAAAACTTTGTCAAAACATTGCTTCTATCTTCAGTGGTTCAACTGTAATCATACAAAGCTCAAACACATTTGTGCATCAAAAGTACTGTAAAAATAACTTGTTTGCCTCTGCCACAACAGGTTAGGGTGTGCACTTACTGCTCTTAGTAAACACACAGCCTGATCTGATGCGGGAGAGATGAAGGTAATTCACTCTTAGTCTGCATGCTAAATATTTAGTACTATTAATCTGAGGTAAAGCTGGCCTGTTATAGCTAATAGTTTCATTTTGATTTATTTTTTTTTATTGGGGACAAAGCAGTGCTTTGTTTAAGGTTTAAAAGAGCTCTTAATTTTTAATTTCACATCAGATGCCCATGAGAAGTGTTTAGTTAACACGGTGGTAATGTCCACTTTCAATCTGAGGTAAAACTGGCCTGTGATATCTAATAGTTTTATTTTAATCTTTTTTTAAATCACAGACAAACAGTGTTTTGTAAGGGCTCTTATTTTATAATTCCCAATCAGATGGTCAAAAAATGTTTAGTTGACAGACACCATGGTAATGTTTTCAATCATTCAAAGGTAAAACTGGCCTGTTATATATAGTTTTGTTTTAAATAATTTTTCAACTCTGGGACAAAGTGTTGATTAATAGAAGGTTTAAAGAGCTCATATTTTATAAATTCACTTCAAATGGCCATGACAATGTTTAGTTTACACTTAGGTAATGTCTGATATCAATCTGATGTACAAATAGCCCATGATATCTAACTGTTGTATTTTAATAACTTTTGTTAATTCAGGGACAATGCAGTGCTTTGTGTAAGATTTAAAGGGCTCTTGTGTTATAATTTCTCATCAAATGGCCACGGTAAAAAAAAATATTGACATGTGGCAAGGTGTACAGTCAATCTAAGGTGTAGCTGGCTTGTGAAACCAATTAGTTTTATTATTATACATTTTTTAATACAGAGACAAAGTAGTGCGGTCTGTGAGGGCTTTTATTTTGTAAATACGGACAAAACAGCCTTTACATTCCATTTTTTTTAGTTGCATTCATTTATTATTTGTTTCGTTATGATTTATTATTTATCATTAGACCGTAATAGAAGCCGATCAATCATGACAAACGTGCGTTAGCAGCAACAGTATTTGTGTTCAGTTCAGTTTTTAGCGCTCTACCATAATACCCAGTGTATGAGCGACCCGCAGAAATACATTGGCGGCTAGAATGACCAATCTTTTTGAACTGGCGGCTGGCCTGACCGCAGTCTGGAAAATGTGTGTGTGTGTTTTGAGACTCCCCTGGCAGCAGCAGCAGGCGACTCATACCTTTCAGCCAATCAGATAAGAGCTGTATTCGATGAAACCCACTCTGTGCTCCATTTGCGCAGTCGGAGAAACGGAGAAAGACATGCGCAGGATTCAAGCTAAAACTATTAAATTCCCTGACTATAACTGACTAAAAACTTAATTTACATTATATCTAATGAGCGTAAACAAGCTGTTGTAGTGCTTTAGTAATATGTAGAATGTAAACATAGTATTAAATAGTGGTGGGCAAAGCGAGGCTTCATGAAACACTGAAACAGTCGAAGCAAAATGTGTCGAAGCTTCGAAACGTTTCGAAACCCCACTCTACGGTGACATTTTTATGTATTGCACTGGAACAACTTCAGCAAAGAACAGTTGAGCAAATTGAGGTATTAAACTCCACTTTGTAAATTGAACCTACAAGTGGTTAAGTGGAGCGGTTAGGGTTCCTGACTACCATGTGGGCATACTGGGTTCGAATCCAAGTTCAGACAGCTCTTTTGAAATGCTTTAATATCAGTTTGAATTGCTCTGTTCTTGTAGCCTATCGTTTTGTTTTAACATTGGTCTGACATCCGAATAAACACTTTGTGAATAAATATGTCTTGTTTTGGTCATAAAACAGGGTTGTTGCTAGATCAGACACGGTTGTGGCCAGAAGTTAACCAGAATTATTTATATTATTTATTAAATTTCCCATTTATTGTATTTGATTTATGTATACCCAAATCCTAAACCCAACCATCAGAGTACTGTAAAAAAATAATTATTGTTTTACAGTATTATAAAAATGATGCTGTATTGATGGCGTATCAGCAGCTGTATCCTATTTAGACTACACCATAAAACAGTAACATGATTAAAATACATAAAATCGTGATTTTGGAGTATTTGTCGGGATTCGAACCCAAAAGTAATTTGAAGCTCAGTTACAACATGCACACACATGGTCCACTAAGCCATAACAGACATAAGAATTGTCAGACCCTGTCAGTCAAATGCGCATTCGCCAGGTCTCGAAACGCTTCTGAGCTGATCGATGCTTTGAATCGCTTTAGTCACATGACCAAGTGTTTCGAAACACTTTAGTCACATGGCCTGGGTGTTTGGGACCATGTTTTGGTGCAGTGTTTCGAAACACTTGAGCTTAGGGATCTCGACACTGTGTCGAAACGTCAGTTTCACGTCAGCCATCCCTAGTGTTAAAATGGCCATCGCTTTTCGCAACCTTTTGCAACACAAATCGGAACTTTGGATCATTTCAAACATGTTGGATGCTATTCAGGATTTTAAAAAGGGCTGATCACTGCTCTGATAACCTGCCCTCCAACCTACAGCCGCATCACAGAGGAGAAGAGCTGAGGAAGCGTCAGTTTTAATAAATTCAGTTTTACATTTTTTTTAATACTTATGCTTTATTATCAGTATTTATTTAGCCTATTTATTTGTTTGTTAAATTTGCCACATAACGTTAAGGTTACCTACTAAAACATTGTATCTTAAAAAAATGCTTAAGATATTAAACTGTGATTTTAGATATTTTTTTATTGTTTGTACATAAAATCATTAGATCTAGGTCTAGTTCCGTAAAAGAGAGAAAGAGATTATTACAGAGAGAGATAAGTATTCAAAATGTCTTTAAATTGGGGAAGGGTATGAATTTTCTAAACCCAATAAGCAGTTTTGTAAGGCTTACGAGCGGCTCATTTGCGTGTACAGGCTATGCCCCATGTATTTATTTATTTGAATTAAATTAATTTTTAATTTTGAAAGGAATAAAATGCAACTGAAAGGAATGAAACAATTGGAAAAAGACTGATAAATAGAAATAATATTTAAACTGAAAAACAAAAATGCCTGATATTCCATGACTTAGACAAAAGATATATTCCTGATATACCGGCTATAGTGTTGCACTGCCTATAGCCTATAGTGTGAAAAAGTCTGCAACTATCTCTCTCTGAAAAAAATCCTTATAGCCTTGGCCTACTCTTTCTCGGTTTACGGGGCTACCATAGACTGTAAAAGATATGGACGTAGTATCCGTGACGTCACCCATAGGTTTATGAAGAACCCAAAAGAAGCTATGAGTAGGCGTGGCCAACCGTCGCCATTTTGTTACCGTGTCATCGCACCAATCGAGGCATACCATACAAGGGCAAAGAGGCGGAGCGTGAGTGAAGCTACAGACGCATGAAACACTTAATACTTTATTACCTGAGACTCGTTTGTGTTCTGAACACGTGCTTGGTTGTATACTATATCAATAAAGTGTTTAGACTTTTAAAAGCACTGTTTTATAATTAACGTCATAAGCACAATGCTTAGTGGCTCAATGTATTACACATTGAGCGCCACTATCGTTCTTATGACGTTTTTTAACAGGAGGAAAGTGCGAATTACTTCCAAACCCTTCAGATATAGTCTGTGTTAGTAAATGCAGGGCTATTGATGAAATCCAGGCAGAATTGTATGACAATGCTTCAGATTACTGTTCTAGAGCCTACAGCTAATATCTGTCAGATTCTGGAGTGCATTACAGGTCTAAAGAACATTAAAATGATAAATGATCTTAAATAAAACAAATACATTTATAGAGATGGTATAAGTATATCATTTCACTCACCTGGAAAACGGAGGCCATGTGAATGGTTTGTGAGCACAATTAAGTGCACACAGCATGCCATATCATCTGAAAATTGCAAGAAATAATTCCAAAAGGCAACTGACTGTGTAAAGAAACATAAAACAACACAAAAATACAATAAATATGCAGAGTTCAGCGGCTAATCAGCTGAGGGGACATGACAGCGACCAGCGAGAGCTAGCTGTCACTAAAGTGGCCACACCCTTAATTATGCAAAAATAATATAACCTAATATAAAGGAAATGGATAAATTATAAAAAAAATTCACCCCCCTCACAGTTGTCACGAAGGGTAATATTAGCTATATGAACCAAAACCGTTCTTTCTACCAGGCTGTAAACACCTTTTTTTCTGCTGTAAAGTTGGCCATTTTAACAGTGGGCTCAATAGAAATTTGCTCTATCTATTATAGAGCCAGGACTAGCGGAATTTCGATGAATTGCAGTTTCAGTTACTTCCGTATGGGCTTCTCGAGGAGGTTGCCGCTTGGGGACTACATGTGTCATATCTGCACACGATAAGAATAACGCTAAATCTGTCTAATAAAAAAAAAACATTCAAGATTATAAAAAAATATATAGGCTAGCCTAGAGCCTATTTATTTATTAAAATCAATGCGTTTCACCTCATGGCTTTGGTGATGCAGAATAGGCTGGAACAGCTGTGATATCAACCCAATTTAAAATATCAGCCATGATCAGTTTTATTTGAATGGATTTGATTGACTGAGGCAGTGGCTCGAAACAAAACTAGAAGCGCTGTTTACCTGAATATTCTGATTTGCTTGTGGTCAAGCACATTATAAGTAATAAAATAAATGAGTAGGCCATTGTGAAAGCGGTATGATAATGTTAATCTGGTTAAACTATTTTTCAGCATTAAATACAACGTCTAAATTTGGTAGTTTTGTAGCCTAATCGTGTTTAAGCGATCGTTTGGATTTTTTGTTTCAAAAGTCTGAAAAATCAGCAGGACATATTGATGTTATTTGCAGTGTTGTGGGAATGTTATAGGCTTACAGTCTAAAGTCATTTAATAAAAGGAGATAAATGTGTTACTTTTCAAGGAAAATAATGTGAAAGTTTGCGTTAAAAAAAAGAGTCAGGTTTATTAAGAACACTGCTTATTTCCAGTTACTATTAAGCATTTACACTTTAATTATATAAATATGCTTAATTCAATATACTTGTACTTCATTTTATTTAATCAAATGTAGAAAATGTAGAATATTTTGTTGCATTTGAACCGTCACAATACTGGTCCTCATTACTGATCTTGAAGGAAGAGGTTACTATGTCAGTATAGGTGACCATAGATCGAGGTGGACACCCATGACATGTGGAGTCCCACAAGGCTCAATTCTGGCACCTCTGCTGTTCAAGCTTTATATGCTTCCTCTGAGCCAAATAATGAGAAAGAACCAAATTTCCTACTACAGCTATGCTGATGACACTCAGATCTACTTACCCTTACAAAAATTACCTGCGGTATTTTTGTGGTAAACCATGAAATGTACAACACAAAAATTATGTGGTAATTGTGTAGTACTTTGTTGTTTTTTGGGACGTTTTACCACAGGATTCTGTGTTGTACAGTATGTAATACTCCTGTAGTAATCTTGTGATAGTGTGTGATATCACTTTCATATGTCTGTAGTATTTACCACAGGATTCTGTTGTTCTTTATGTAATATTCCTGAGATATTCTTGTGGTAGTGTGTAGTATTTCTTTAACATTTCTGTAGCATTTACCACAGGATTCTGTTATACAGTATGTAATATTCCTGCAATATTCTTGTGGTAGAGTGTGTGGTATTACTGTCATATTCTTGTAATATTTTTGTGATAGTATGTGGTATTTTATGTGGTAAACCATCAAATGTACAACACAAAAATTATGTGGTAATTGTGTAGTACTTTGTTGTTTTTTGGGACGTTTTACCACAGGATTCTGTGTTGTACAGTATGTAATACTCCTGTAGTATTCTTGTGGTAGTGTGTGGTATCACTTTCATACGTCTGTAGTATTTACCACAGGATTCTGTTGTTTAATATGTAATACTCCTGTAGTATTCTTGTGGTAATATGCGATATTACTTTAACATTTCTGTAGTATTTACCACAGGATTCTGTTGTTTA
>CAIGQZ010001455.1:2530675-2550058 GCA_903798205.1 Danio tinwini | reverse complement strand
AAAAAACAACAGAAAAACAACATAGGCCTACTTCATCTTATGGTAAATTCTTGTGATATTGTACTGCAGAAAGTGCTGTAGTAATCCTGTCATATTTAGCTTTGCTCATTTTTTGTGTGGTAAATTTATGTTGTACTGCTGAAATACCACAGGACATTTTTGTAAGGGTAGCCTTACTGCCTAATGACTACAGCCCCATTAACACCCTTCTGCCAATGCACTGATGAAATAAACAGTTGGATGTGCCAAAACTTTCTTCAGTTAAACAAAGAGAAAACTGAAGTCATTGCGTTTGGAAACAGAGATGAGGTTCTCAATGTGAATGCGTACCTTGTCTCTAAAGGCCCGTGCACACCGAGACGTTTTTTGCTCGCGTTTTCCATCGACGTTTAACGCCTCATGACTAAATAAAGGGCGTCAATGTGATCATGCACACCAACGCAAAACGCCAGGCGCAAAAGCGTCATTTAAAAAAAAAAACGCATCATGCTTCTCCATCAATCAGATTGGCACTTTTGTTCACGTGCACGGAGCTGCTGAAGTTACAGTAAACAGCACTTGGAGGCGCTCAAGCGCAACACTGTCAATGCGAGCACACATTGAAGAAGATGCTCAGCGGCGTGATAAACGTCAAGCTGCTTATTGCACTAGTGAACAATAATAATTTCTTCATCGCTAGAGCTGGAGCTGATGCTAGAACCATCCATAACAACAAGCGTGTCATCTTTGTCTTCTTTCTTTGTGTTACAAGCGGGTAGGGCTTGATTCCGAGCAAAATTTATATTTTTTCATTTCTGTTTTTGCGTTCCCTAATAAACAAAATGTTCCAAAAACGGTTTTCTAGAAAAAAAAACGGTTAAGAACGTCATTTTATTACAAAGTATTGCAGGGCTTTAGTGCCCTGATTTCTTAGGTGCAACTAAAAATTCTATATTCGAGGGGTAAAATTAAATAAATTTTTGATAAGTATCGTTAAAGAAACATATATAATATGAACTTGCTTTTGGTTAAATCTATACCGGCTTTGCGCACTTATATGCGCTCTCCATCAACAACAGCGCAGTTGACACATGCACAAAGAATTTGTGCCCCCTCAGTTTTCATAAAGTAGGCCTATTGTTCACTCAAAAGTGAAAATTTATTTTGTCATTAATTATTAACACTTCCGCCATTCTAACCTTCAGAACACACATTAGATATTTTATATTATAAAAAAGCAATTAAATTATGAAAATTGTGAAATTAAGGCAACAGTCCAGAGATCAGGTCACTGCGTCAGGCCAGGGTGCGCTCGTATATAGCCTTTAAAATGCGCACGCTGCGGCGGAGCGCACTCTAAACTCCCACGGGAGAAAACGGGACTAGTGAATAACATGAAGGCGAGCAGCCTAAATAATTACATGTTGTGGTTAACTAATTCCTTAAATACAACTCTCTTGAGCTCTAAAAGGAAAAAGCACAAAGAAATTTGCCGTTAAATTAGTTTCAGCAGAGAGGCACCTGCCTGTTATTGTTACATTAGTTTTTCAGTTATGGGTTTACATAACTAATAAAAATGTCTAGTTGGACAGCTAAAATTGACAAAATGCAGAACCCGTTGAATGTTTGCTTGCATTTTCACTAAAGCGCACTTTTACAGTTGTTAAAAAAACACATCCCATTATGCAGCAGCAGCCTCAAGTTAGGACACTAAAAATGCCTTTTGAGTTTAAAGATGATCAGCTTGCGAAGTCAAGTTTAAAGTGTTATAAATGAAATAGGTATATGGTGCGTGAGTAAGTAGATTTGGCGCACATCCACCTCTCACGTGCGCTGTGGGTAGGCTAAATGATAATCTTTAAAAAATATGTAATTAAGGCTATACCTACTGCTATTTGCTCATGCAAGATTAAACACCAGAAAATATACTGCCTATTTTAACGGCTTAAATACAGTTAGCATATCGATTTTATTTTATATAGCTCATGGTCCTAAAAATGAAAATGTAACCTAAAAACAAGTTATTAAATTAGGCTAAATAAATAAATAAAATGACGGATAGGCCTATAATCTAATGTTTTATGGTGGCGTTTTTACAAATGCCAACTGGAGAATATCACGAAAATAAAAACCCACTCATGATAGCCTAATATAAATCTTAATATTTACCGTTAAAATTGTGATAAAAGTTATATAACAGTTTGAGTCGCGCGTGTTATGCCAAAATTTAACCAATTTTCACGGTAATAACTGTGAATTTCTTTTTTTAGATATCATTTTTTTAGGTATTTTTCTGGCTAATGCCTTAATGTAACTAAGTTACACATTTAGCTACTATGTTTTTATGTTTTATTATTTATATATAAGATTGTAACATTTTACTTTTTCCTAACACTGATAGATGATTAGTTAAAGCGTGATGACGGTTATGCTTCACTAGATTTATTTACCGGTTATAGAATAGTCCAACCATGAGTCAGCTTGCATGTGCGGGCATAGTTTGATGTCTTTACCTAAAACTTTAAACATTTATATTATTTGAAATAAAACTGAAAGAAATAAGGAGAAAACAATATGATTTAAAGCACTTGTTTGGTGCTGAAGCCATGATCTGTCTATGTAAACAGTATCGTTGCATGCATAACTTTCCTTGATAAAACCAGTGAAAGCGAAACTGTACATATTACTATCATCACTATAAAATATATATTAATGCAAAGTAATAATGAATAAGTGAATAAATAGCATAAATGAAAGGAACAAGATGGACCAAAATCAGTCACCAGGTCTAGTGTCCCCCTATGGGATTAAAATGCCCCCTCAGTTACGACATCATGGCGCTGGGTCTGAGCTGCATGCACTGCTGAAAGACTTTTTTTTCTGCTGTGCATCGAATAACGACATGCTTAATATCATCAATGTCCACAATCCACAACATATCCATGAAACAAGAACTTGCACTCTTTGAACAACGAGGAAAAATTGCACTTTTTAATTCAAAGCCCAAACGGCTTGATTTGTATTTTAATGCTGGCTATACCGCCTGAAGGACGGTTATGGCGTGTTGTAAGGTATTCTGCCGTCACCGGTGAAAGTCAAATCTTTCTTTAATTTTTTGGACTTTTGTTTGAAAGCTTTAGTGGCACTGTATCTGTCCAAGGTAATGTTGTTTGATTTAAATTATAGCCTATATATACACTAATAAACAAGTCAAAGGAATAAATGAATAAATAAAATAAATATGGATTCTTAAATGTTGATATAGTTTTTACTCAAAAAAAAATAATGTTTTATAAAAAAAATGAGCATGTAAAAAGTAACATGTTTTTGTGTTTGTTTGTTTTGTTTTTTTTTTGTTCTCGGTGATCTTTAATATATACTGGGTATGCAAAATATTTTCTAAAATGTCAAGCAGGAACTTGTTTATAGCTTTAATTATGAAGACAAAAAAATATTAAAAATAACAAAAATAAAATGATAAATATACAAAGATAAAAAGAGCAGCATTTTGCTAAATATAATATCCTTTATATGCTTTATATCCTGCAATGTGTTGCTTCATATTAATTTTTATTTCACTTGATGCATTAGTTATTTAATGTTTGAATGCTGAAAAATAACAGCCATCGTTTAAATCAGTGGTCACCAAACTTGTTCCTGGAGGGCCGGTGTCCCTCAGATTTTAGCTCCAACCCTAATCAAACACACTTGAACAAGCTAATCAAGGTCTTACTAGGTATACTTGAAACACCCAGGCAGGTGTGTTAAAGCAAGTTGGAGCTAAACCCTGCAGGGACACCGGCCCTCCAGGACCGTGATTGGTGACCCCTGGTTTAAATGGTTATTTTACCATCAAAATGTAGTATATTGTATATCATTATCAACTTTTGATATAAAACCGCTGTAATTTAATTGATTGTTAAAAATGAAATAATTTAAGTGCTATATTTTTTATTAGTGAATGTGTCCGCTCACTTTTGACAAGGCCCGTCAAAAAATATATTTCTGCCACTATAATACAAATACACTTTACAAATACATCAGAGAATAATATTATATAGCCTATTTTAGTTATTTACTGTAATATATAGTTATTTAGTTTAATTAGAGTAATTTATAAATATATAAATTATTTAGTGCTTTTTGGATTTAGGCATAGGCCGAGTATAAAACTTAATTTTACTTGTAAATACAAAAGATTATGCGGTTTAGGGTTTTTTATGGCACTTTATTGCATGTTGAATGTTACAATTACAAATATTTTTATTAAACAAGTGCATACCACAATATATTTTTGTTGGTGTATGTAATATTGTTTGTTGTTGTGTGGAAGAAGAAGACAGGGTCGGCGATATAAGGTAAGTACTTTGCTTTTTATTTTTAAGGTATACACACACACACACACACACACACACACAAACACACACACACACACACACACGTTCTGGTGTCTGTGTGGGTGCTCTCTCCTCTCTCTCTCCCGGCTGCTCCTTCTCCTTAAGAAGGGTGTCTCTCCGGCCCAATCACTAGAAAAAACAGGTGTTATTTATTATTTCTGATTGGCCTGCTGATTAGCTGCCGGGCTCCGAGCATGCTCTCCCCCTTCATTGGGTGTTCGATCATGCTTACCTCTCCACATACCCCCACCGCCCGGATATTGGAGATAAGGGGATCTGCCAATAACCCTTTGTCAAATCCAACGTCGAATAATATCGAGCAGCACCTAACCGGTCGAGCAACTCGTCAATACGCGGCATTGGATATGCGTCGAATTTCGACACAGCATTGACTTTGCGATAGTCCACACAGAACCGGACCGATCCGTCTGTCTTCGGAACTAAGACTATCGGGCTGGCCCAGTCACTGTGTAACTCTTCTACTACTCCCAATTTCAACATATTACCCAATTCTTCCTGAATCACTTTTTTCTTGTGTTCAGGTAGGCGATAGGGCCGGGTCCTTACGACCACACCCGTTTCGGTCTCAATATGGTGCTGAATTAAGTTAGTATGACTGGGCAGGGGTGAAAACACGTCAGAAAATTCACGTTGAAAGTGCCGGACATCGATGAGCTGGCTCGCTGAGAGATGGTCACCCCCGGTGACCAGAGTGCCCGGCCGTTGTCGGCCAGTGCTCTCTGGCCCCAGGTCATCCTCGTTGGTAACGAGCGTAGCCAGCATCACCTCCTCCGGCTCCCTCCACTGCTTCAGCAGATTAATGTGGTAAATCTGACGTGAATCAGCCCTGTCCGAACGTACCACCTCATAATCGAGATCGCTGACTCGCCGTGTGACCACAAACGGCCCTTGCCACTTGGCGAGTAATTTAGAGCTAGAAGTGGGTAGCAGTACATAGACTTTATCTCCCCGTGAAAATTTGCGTAGTTTAGTGCCCCTGTCATAACGCCGGCGTTGGTCATCCTGGGCCTTAAGCAAATGCTCCGTAGAGAGCCGCCCCAGTGTGTGGAGTTTTGCTCTAAGGTCAAGAATATACTGAATTTCATTTTTACTGTTTGAAGGCTCGTCCTCCCAAGCCTCTCTAACGACATCCAAAACCCCACGGGGCTGTCTGCCGTAGAGAAGCTCGAAGGGGGAAAACCCCGTGGAGGCTTGGGGAACCTCCCGCACAGCGAATAACAAGGGCTCCAACCACTTATCCCAATTTTCCACGTCCTTGTGAACGAATTTACGGATCATGGATTTAAGCGTGTGATTAAACCTTTCCACCAGTCCGTCCGTTTGTGGGTGATAGACGCTGGTGCGAATTGATTTAACGCCCAATAATCCGTAAAGCTCGCGCATGGTGCGTGACATGAACGCGGTGCCTTGATCAGTGAGAATCTCCTTGGGGATTCCCACTCGGGAGATAATGCGAAACAGAGCCTCCGCAACGCTCTTTGCCGAGATATTACGGAGCGCTACTGGTTCCAGGTATCGGGTTGCATAATCTACTAGAACTAATGCAAACCGGAGCCTGCGTGTGGATCGCTCTAATGGCCCGATGAGATCCATCCCAATTCTCTCGAAGGGGATCTCCATAACTGGCAATGGGCGCAATGGCGCTTTTGGGGTGGCCGGTGGATTTACCAGCTGACATTCACGACACGCCGCGCACCATCTGCTGACGTCACCGTGAATGCCCGGCCAAAAGAATCGGGCCATGAGGCAATTTAGTGTGGCCGCCTGACCTAAATGTCCGGCCATAGGATTAGAATGAGCCGCCTGGAAAAGCATTTCCCGACGGCTCTTTGGTACTAATAATTGGGTTGTATCTTCCTTTGTCTGAGCATCTTGGGTCACTCGATACACCCTATCATTAATAATCGCAAAATACGGATAGGAGAGGGGTCGATCAGGCTGGAGGATTTTCCCATCAATGACCTGCACCCTTTCGAGTGCATGTCATCACGCGACTGCTCCAGGGGAAAGTCTTTACACCGGGAAATTCCCGGCCCTTCCCCTGAGTCAGTGCGTGACGTCACTGCCTGGGATTCCCCCAGCTGAGCGACCCGCCCCATCTCTGGCGATTTCTTTTTCCAAGAAATACCCGCACATAAGATCCTTAATAATCTATTAAATCCAGGCCAATTGGTTCCCAGAATTAGCGGGTGTTTGAGGTGCGGGTTAACCGCTACCTCAACGCTATACTTTTTACCCCTGAATTGAATATCTATAGCCGTTAGCGGGTAGTGAATTACATCACCGTGCACACACCTTACCCTTACCGTGCTGCTCGTATCCAATACCGGGTCTTGAAGCAGGCTTTGGTGGATGGAGGTCTGGTTACACCCCGAATACACAAAAGCTTGATATGTACCCCCTTTAATACTCACTGGTATCCGGTATAGCCCGTCGCGACCGGGGGCGCCGATTGGCGTGGCGGGGACGCGAATCAACGCACTCACCTCCTTCACGGAGCGGACTTTTGGTGCGCTATCCTTGCCCCCGCGGCGCCAATGCATCGGCCCAGACCTTTTCACTACACCCTCGGGGCCAGCAAGACCAACCGATTGAATCGGAGAGAGACCTGGTGCTGTCTGGGAAGCAGCCAGGGGTGGAAACTTCGCCCCTCCGTCCTGATAGGCTTCCCCTTCCCGCGGGGCTGGCTGCGGATCCGCCTCAGTGCACCGCCGTCTGGGTGCTGGCGTGGGCGGCCTCCGCATTCTGGGCCTGGGAACAGGACGAGAGAGAGAGAAAGAGGGGGAGAGGAGAGAGAGGTTATTTCGCCAACCCTGGACCTCGCCACCAGGTGATCCTCCGCCAGCAGGATGGCCGTCTCCAGATCGTCTGGCCGGTGGCACTGGACCCACTCTGATGTTCGGGAGGGGAGGCGGGTGATGAACTGTTCCAGTACCACGGCATCCACCAGCTGGGCAGTGGTCCGGCCATCCTTTATCAGCCATCTGCGGCAGGCGTCACGGAGCTGCTGGGCGAACGCGAAGGGAGAATGGAGAATGGCTCGCTTCAGATGAGCATACTCCAGGAGATTCTGGGCCGGTAGCTGCTGTGCAGCGATCTGGGCTTCGCCCGAGAACAGCGGGATGACTCGTACCGGCCACTCGGCCCGCGGCCAGCCACACACCTCCGCCAAGTTCTGGTGTCTGTGTGGGTGCTCTCTCCTCTCTCTCTCCCGGCTGCTCCTTCTCCTTAAGAAGGGTGTCTCTCCGGCCCAATCACTAGAATAAACAGGTGTTATTTATTATTTCTGATTGGCCTGCTGATTAGCTGCTGGGCTCTGAGCATGCTCTCCCCCCTCATTGGGTGTTCGATCATGCTTATCTCTCCACAGTGTAAAAATATAAAAAGTATCCTTTTCATATTCTTGCCTTATTTATCTGTAATATAAATATAAAATTGTATACAATGCAATGCCTAAGAAAAAAGGTGCACCAAGGCAAAACGTTAGTCTAGAGCTCTGTATTGGATAGATTAATTGATAGATTGTGTGTGCATTTTAATAACATTGACACTATACTTTTACAATTGATTAAACTAGGGATGCTAACGATTACTCGATTGATTTATTGTCGGTAGGCCTAACCCAAAATTGATATATCTTAATGATTAAGTATGGGCATTTAATAAATTATGCTTTGCGCTTTGAGACGCGCCCCCGATTTCACACAATACATAATCAAGTGTGTGCAGTTTACGTTACCTTATGGAGTCGTGCACTCTCTTGACTTTGCATATTGGGGACAGATAAAACCCGGTTATGCACAGATCTCGTATATTATTAATGGATTGTTTATAAGGACTAAGCTATTAATTACTGTAATTCTCCGAATAGAAAATGCTTGGGTGGTTTGATAATATATCATATCATTGTTTATTTTTATGATCTGCCACCCATCCTTCAATATTACAGATCGATTTATCAGATGATTTGTCATAAGGGAAATATTACCAAAAGGATTTTCTTTATGGAGACCCATCTAAAAACAATCGACAATCAATAATTTATTTAGTATAAATACAAGTTTTAGTAACAATAACTTAAATCCAAACATACCTTTGTACATGAAAGAGCAGGTTCTCGGTAACCTTTAAGACAAGCTCGTCACATCAGAAACGGCTCTCGCTTATGACGTCTGCTTTGCGGGCCTTTCACGTTGTATGCATCACCGTCCCATTTGTACACATTCTTTAAATTAATACTTTTTGTCTCCCAAATTCATATAATAAAGAGAACGATAAAATAATGTTATTAACCGGTTGACTTTAAATATTTCTGTTCAGAACGATTAAAGTTGATCTTGTTTTTGTTTTTCATTTCTGTTCCTGCAAAATGTCATTCGTTTCCGTATTTCATTTCTGTTCCTTGCACCGGTTCAGAGCCCTGCAAGCGGGTGTCAGGAGCTTAAAGTTGTGTAGCGCCATCTAACATCAAGGAGTGATTTTGCATACTCTTCTGCTCGACGCCTGTGAAAATCGCTTGGGTTTGAATCCAGAAAAACGTTGTGGAAAACGCTGATGATAAACGCAAACGAAAAGCGTCCCGGTGTGTACGAGCCTTAAAGCTCAAACAACAAAAAATAAGGTCAAGAATCTTGGTGTGACTCTGGAGTCAGACCTGAGTTTCCATAGTCATGTCAAAGCAGTTAGTAAATCAGCATATTATCATCTCAAAAACATTGCAAGAATTAAATGCTTTGTTTCCAGTGAAGACTTAGAGAAACTTGTTCATGCTTTTATCAGCAGCAGGGTGGATTACTGTAACGACCTCCTCACGGGCCTTTCCAAAAAGACAGTCAGACAGTTGCAGCTCATCCAGAACGCTGCGGCCAGGATTCTGACCAGAAGTAGGAAATCAGAGCACATCACACCTGTCCTCAGGTCTTTACACTGGCTCCCAGTTACATTCAGAATAGATTTTAAAGTATTATTATTTGTCTATAAATCACTAAATGGCCTAGGACCTCAATACATTACAGATATGCTCACTGAATACAAACCTAAAAGATCACTCAGATCTCTAGGATCATAGAAACTAGAAATTCCAAGAGATCAGTCAAAGCAGGGTGAATCAGCCTTCAGCTACTACGCCCCTCGCTGCTGGAATCAGCTTCCAGAAATGATCAGATGTGCTTCAACATTAGGCACATTCAAATCCAGACTGAAAACACATCTGTTTAGCTGTGCCTTCACTGAATGAGCACTGTGCTACGTCCGACAGATCACACTATTTTTCTTTTCTTTTCATTGTTTTATAACCTGTTTTAACACATTTTTATCTGTTTTGTCTGTTTTTAATCATTCTTATTATTTGCTTTTTATTTTCTTATACTTGTCTTTTTATTCTTGTTTATGTAAAGCACTTTGAATTGCCACTGTGTATGAAATGTGCTATATAAATAAACTTAACTTGCCTTGCCTTGCCTTGGCTTGCCTTTATCTGCGCCACCTACTGGACAAAGTCTTTTCAGCAGCAGTGATTAATGCAGCATAACTTCACAAAGTCAAGATAAGATTTTAATAATGTTTTAATTTGTATTTCAAAATAATAAACATAATTTAAATTAACAGTTACTCAAGCTAGCTAATGGCCACCATGGTGTGGATCACCATTATACTGGAGTGGTTCCCTTTAATTTAATTGTAGCCTGTGCAATTAAGCCTAAGTTTACTACAGCCTGTGATAAGCAAATAAACAATTAGTTTATGTTGTCATGTTTTCGTTGTCTGTTTTTTTTTGTTTCTAGCCTAATAAAGAAAAAATAAACTCATTTAAAAATTATTTATATGTTTATTACTGAATGATATCTATTGTACATGTTAGGTTACTAAAGCACAACAACAACTTGTTTATGCTCATTAGATATAATGTAAATTAAGTTTTTAGTCAGTGATAGTCAGGAAATTTAATAGTTTTAGCTTGAATCCTGCGCATGTCTTTTTCCGTTTCTTCGACTGCGCAAACGGAGCGCAGAGTGGGTTTCATCGAATACAGCTCTCATCTGATTGGCTGAAAGGTATGAGTCGCCTGCTGGTACTGCTGCCAGGAGAGTCTGAAAACTGGGGAATTGTACGTGAAAGAGGATTTGCACATTCTCATTCAGGATGAACTCGCAAATTTTAAACATTCAAAACTTTTTATACACACTTATACATTTGCAAATGGTGTTTTGCATTTGTGAAACGTATTTTATGAAAATGAACTTTTATTTTGTGCACATGAATTGTTTTTGTGAATATAAATACATATTTTACGCACATGAATTTGGTTTTATGCACGTGAATTTGATTTTATGCACGTGAATTTGGCTACGCATGTGTACATCGTGTCTTTTGCGTGAAATACTTTTGAGTATTTTCTGATTCCATAGCCAAACTGCAGTTAAAGTCGACAAATTAATAATTTGGCAAATAATTCGATTACTGGTGTCCATATAAACACAGTCACTGTCTTTCTCCTCTGCGTCTGTGTGCTTATTTTGCCAGCGCATGCCCAAATGGAAACTCCCTTCTTTGCAACTCCTTCCGTCTTTCCCTCCCCCAACACCACAACACTCCCACACTCCCAGAGCTGGACACGCCCACTTTCCTGACTTTTTCCAAACTAGAGGTGTGAAAACACCCTGCTGAGACAGGGGGGTTTCGTGGCCCTTTAAATATTCAGGTGAATGTAATACATTCAAGCCATTGCAAATACATAAAAAAATGGGAAATTTATACTGGACAGCACAGATGAAATGAAATGCAAAACATGTTTGTGAATGTGTGGTATTCACCTCAATCTATTTTTTTTATGTTTTTATATATCGTGTTTAATTCAATTGTATAACATTCATGTTCCCAACCAACTGAATTTGTTCTCTTACTATTGTCAAGTAACATTAATGTTAATGTTATAACTACTCTTTATTTGTTACTTTATATACAGGTTTGTTTGTAATGTGAGGGTGAGTAAATAGCAAAATTATAATTTTAAGGTAAATTACTGAATTAATTAGTTCAAAATATTTAAATATTCATTCAATCCAATCTGACAATTCTATATCTTTTTTATTAATGTGTATTTGTTAATACAGTTGTGTACACATATCTGATATTTGGTTTCATTACAAACCTTTATTTATTTATTTATTTCACTAGATAAGTCATGTTTTAGCTCAAGAAAAATTCAAGAATTACTGTATAAAAATACTTTTAAACTGTTTATTTTTGCTGCCTTTTTGTGTAATTTTGACCACTTAATGTACTTTAGTTGCATAGTGATTACTTTTTATGTTGTGTAAAACATTTTATAATAATTTAGCTTATTTTTCATTTGTTCCTAATTTCTCTGGCTGATTCTGATGCTACTCTGCCAAAATGTATAAAAGCGTAAAAAGTCATGTTTCTCTTTTTGCCCTAGCAACTCCGGCAAGATGCACACTCACAGAGAAATCTGCCATTGAATCCTCAAAGGACAAGTTGGACCCTCACAGGCAAGGTCAACGAGCTCATATATTCTTTGCATCATTACCTTTAAATTCATTTTGTTAAATTATTTATTTTGTATTTAATTTATATATCTACATGTCAGGGAGTACTGAATATAAAAAATGCTAAAATAATACAGTTAAATTGTTTCACATTATTATACAGTAATTGTCTTTAATTTAACTTTTTTTTTTTAATTCTCTTTTTACAGAGACTGTAATAAATGCTATAAATGTGACATATGCTATTACTGACATACTCTATGCTGTCAATGTCTAATATATCCAGAGCAGATGCTGTGGTGATCATGGATGAGGCAAGAGCATGACAGTAACAGACAAGTCTCTGCATTAATTCCATGGGCTATTCTGGACACCTGCCGTTGACCGACTCACACCTGCACTTTCTCCATGACTGACACTCATCGTTTTCAAGCCCTACAGAGTCTTTTAGACCACAGCTTTACTCTTTATGTTTAACCAGGGGAGAATTGATTCCTGCCTGAGTCTGGTTTATTTAACGTTTGTTTTTTACTTTCATCAACATGTGGAGTTTTGGTTCTGTCCACTGTTCCTCTGGCTTGCTTGGTCAGAGCTGGCGGAGTTGCTCTTTAGTGGATCTACCTTCAACATTGACAGGTGTATTAAACTTAACTGAATCAGTTTTGATTATTTTTTTTAGTTATAACTACACCACCATTTTACCACTACTCTCATCGCTGCCTAACATGCTGGAATGTTACACAATTTTAAATATGATATTTTTCTTCATCTATGTAAACTATTTTTGGGAAATTATTTCCAAATACCACGAAAATTCAAAATTGATGAGGTTCATCTCTATTCTATTTTATACCACTTTCCCTTTTGCTACCCCCACCTCCTTTCTTTGGCCCTTAAAACAGTGTTAAGGGGTAGGGGTGGAAATATCCCTCTAAGAATTGCACACATCCTCATGTCGTCACTAGCGTAGGTTGCAAGCTCCATGGAGTAAGCATTTTTTTATTAATTTATAAATAAATCCTATAGAAGTTGAGTGTAAAGCACTTTGTGAGTGTTGATGCTAATCTTCTGTATGAATGAACTGAAAAACAACAGTAACATTATACCAGATGTGCAGTAAAAAGCTATTTCACTCCCATTGGGTTATCAGAATTATAAATATGCTGAGTAATATTTTGCAGTAGTTACTATGGGACTATCCTTAGTGAAATTTTAGCTTTTCTTTTTCAAAATGTTTCTTTGAAGATAACACATTAACGTTGTTATGAATAATAAAGCAGCTGCTTTGTGGTAAAAATTCTTATGAATGCACATTTATTTTACATTTGTGGTTTTTACATCCATGGTGCTGGTGTAGTCAGAGAAAACTCTCATACCCCTTCAGTTGTAGTGTGGTCTTGAAAAATCTTCATTTGAAGGGCTATGTGGCCCGTCCCTTTACCCCTACACCACCAAGCTAATAAAGAGAATTGGGACACCCGACCTATTCATGTGAATGCATAAACGGAGGGGAAAAGGCTATGGTGTAGAATTGGGATTAGGCCTTAATTAAAGGCTCCACTATAAGAATATGGTGAAACATATTTGAAATTTGATGTTTGTTATGCACTTGTTTGTTGAAGCACAGTACATTTTGTACAGTACATGTGCAAACTTTGCACAGTCATGGACTTTGTAGAATATGGCATTTTAAAAGATCTGTTTTTAAATTGTAATGTTTTGTACTGATGGACATTTTCTGCAGTATTTTGTACTATTTTTAATAGAATAAAAATATATTTTCGATTGATTTTGTAAAATATTTAAACCCTTCTGAGGTTTTAATAAAAACAATTTGAATTGTTTATTGTGTGTATTTGACTTTTATTAAAGTTGCATTTAACCTTTATTTAGTAAGAAAACTAATATATTTATGGTATATTGCGTGTGTTTTACATGCACTCGTAATTAATTTCTAATATACTTGTAATACAGAAAAAGTACACTTTGATATAACTAAGCAAGCATGAAATTAGCTTACATATGCTTCTTTAAAGTGTACTAAATATACTTAAAGTTGTTCCAATTTAGCACACAAGAGTACACTAAATACACTTAAAGTTGTACTTTAGTGCATTTTTTTACAATTAAAATATACTTAGCATAAAATTAATATGTCCAAAATGTCACACTTTAAGTTAACTATTAATTAATACACTTAAAATATACTAACAATTTGTCTGGATGTAAGTATATTTAGCATATTTATTTTTCACTACCCACAAGGACACCATTCACATATAAATGTCAGGCAAAATTTGTAAAAATAAATGTTTCTAGAATTAAAAAAAATTATAATTTAATTGCAAGTCTTACTTGTGTATGTAAGTATATAAGTATAACATATTAATGTTTGTGGAACTCTAAGATTTATTTGTGGATCGCATTCTATTTATTTTGTGAATATTCTTGGCTTTTGACATTTGTTTTACATTTATTTGTGGATCATAATATATTTTTTGGAATTACGAAACAATTATGAATTGTACTTGTAAATGAAATCAATTTTATTTTTGAGACTGATCTGGCTCCATACATTTCACGGGAGGGGTGCGTTTTTCGGCACAAGACCTGTCCCATTCTCTTTACTCCATCATAGTAGGTGGCGGTATGCATCTTAAAGCTGGTTTGTAACCCACCAAGAGAAGAAGAAGCAAAACGCCAAAATCCGCCAAAAAGCACAAGAAGAAGCAGAAGTGGCGCTGTGTGTTTATCAAAGAAGAAACGCATTAATATGGTGTTTTAGTAATATTTGGGTGAATTTAGTATCATATTAACGTACACGTCAAACAGTTTATTGTGTTTACCGGATTTTTCTTATTTATTCAAACGTAAGCAGGTGAGTGATAAAATCAGAACGCTTAAAAAGTTTTCTGAATGTTTCATTCATTCATTCATTTTCTTTACGGCTTAGTCCCTTTATTAATCTGGGGTCGCCACAGCGGAAAAACTGCCAACTTATCCAGCATTTGTTTTACGCAGCGGATGCCCTTCCAGCCGCAACCCATCTCTGGGAAATTTCTGCATGTTTTTGCGGCGTAATTCTATTGACAAAAGACTAACGTTAGCAGATCTGACCCGTTTACTCGAGTGTTATTTTAGCAAGTCATAACTAGGGTATTTAACGTTATTAATATCAAATCATTGGTTATCGGAAACTAACGTTGCTAAAAAACTAAATTATTGCTATTAAACATTAAACTAGTGCGTGTAACGTTGCAAGTTTTGGTTTGTGCCAACCTAGTATTGCTTCGATGGTGGGGATCATGTATAAGCCCATAAAGACCAGAGATTATCGTCCTGTGCTATTGGACTGAAAATTATTTTTGTTTACTATATTATTATTTTCTGCAGGTTGTAATGAGTGCTGAGGCTGCAGACAGGGAGGCAGTGAGTGGCAGTCGACCCTGCACCCCACCACAGACCTCCTGGTTTGAGTTTCTGCTTAATCCATCATTACTGGAACAGCACCTACATAGCCCTCATCCAGGTATTTTATGCACTTAACTTACCACATGTTGTACTCCTAAATAAACACTCTACTTAAAAAAAAAGGTCAATTTACAACTCCTCTTATTAAACAATTGAGTTTAATAATAAAAAAAAATCTATTCAGCTAATCTTGGGGTCTGGTGGGAATACTTGTAACTTTAGCTTAACACAGATCATTGAATCAAATTAGATTCTCTTGCTCAAAAATACCAAAATGTTTTGGTTGTTATTGTAGTTATTATGCAGAGTGTTAAAAGCCAATAAATCAATTTAGAGAAATCTTGAGAAAGGCCGATAATAAGTCTTAAATGGTATTTTACAAGGTATTAGGTTTTGTATAATTTTGTATTATTAAATGTATAGTTGTATGCTATAGGGTTGTGTTTACATGACCTCATTGATAACACACTCAATTTAGATGGAGGGCAGGAAATGATTCTTCTACATAGGAATCACTATCAGAACATCAAAATGTTTATGTTTTGTGTTGTTTATAATTGTTTAAATTGGCCAAAATGAGAAATGCCAAACAGCATTTGCTCATATAGGGGAAAAAAGTTAAAGAAACTGGCTAAAAAATGAAAAAAAGGTGGCATGTGATAAACATTTTTTCAATACATCCATGTATACAAATGTTTTTGAATGCCATAATTCGTTTGACAGCACTTATAAAGATTATGTACAGACCTACGAGATACAAACACCACCAAACTTATACAAAATCAAGGTGAACATATGACTTACCTTGCCATGTAATTGCTGCAATGAAAGCTTCATCTGGTTTTGCAATAATCCATATCTTTATTGGTGTTTCGGCAGAAAAAAATACGTAACATTAAAAATGCTGTATGTATATTTTGACTCTTCTAAGACATAAAAATAGCATAATATGTTTGCAGATATTTAAGAAACATGCCAAGTAGTAAACATACTTGTTTATCTGAAAAACAATGCTGAAGGCAGATATTCTGCTTTGGAAATGTGTTTTCCATGCCCGAACACTGTCTTTGTTTTGGTAATTTTAATCTGCCCAATATCAGTTTAGCCAATTATATTTCAGCACCCTGGGTTGCCTTGGTGGAAAACTGCATATTGACCGAAATGCGACCTCCGGTGGACCATAACAGCCTCTGAAATTAGACGCAGATTCGGTTCTATATGAGGTGATTATTAATTAGCAAAAAATATATATATTAGGAACGTAAACATTAGCTGAGGAGGTTACATTGTAACTCCGTGTCCTAACAACACGCTCATGAGGAGATACGCAGTGATAATCGATTTGGCTGTTTGCACCAGATGAAACATGACAGAAATTTAAATACAGGCATTCAGAAGCACAGAATATGCACTCACTGATGAAATGATAAGGTTTATAATGTATTTAATACATATTAACCCTCTTTACCATTATTATATGTAAATGCTGAATCACTGATAGTTCAATTTCAAATGGTTTATTTTATTTTCAAGATCTGAGGTGAACTATCACCTGCTGCTTTCAGTAGTATGACAATACATGTCAAGTAAAATGACATTCAAACTTGCATTGTTAGCATTTATCACTGAATAAAGCACACAAGGTGTACCTGAGGTGATCATTGTCATAGTTTGCTCTTGTTCATCACAGCAGGTTAAGACAAAAACTCCTTTTAACATGGAAATATTCCTTCTATTGGGTGCGGTTGCTTTTATTTAAAACACGGTTTAAAACACCCGCCCATGTCCTCAATCCGCAACCTGTGTTTGTTTTGATCCAGGAGTGCAATACCTAGTTCAAACTTGCATACGACACTTTATGCCGAGTTCAGACTGCATGATTTTCAAAGTAGTCGTGTCACAGATGTTTTCACACTGCATCACTTTCTGGGGGTATTCCAGAAAGCTGGGTTAACTTACCATTTGGTAAATCATAACGTCTAGGTTGATTTACCCCAAACCAGCATACCATGAGTATGTCGGTTCCAAAACAGCTGATGAGTGTTAGTTAAATTAACCTCCTGAAGATAACCGGGGGTTAATGTGCTCGCACGGCGCATACCTGAAGGCATTTTCAGTAGATCGCCAAATTTACAAGTCAACCATAGAAAGTCAAGGTGAGAAAAAAAGACCAACGCACTTTACAGAGTCAGAGTTGGAGGTTTTAATGCTGGAATTAAGGCAAATTATAAATAAAAAAGCAATACACATCTGCATTAACGAAGAAAAGAAATGTAAGAAATAGACAAGAAAAGAAAAATGTAATGACAGAAAATGCGTTAGTTCATTAAATTACACATGCTGCCCTCCCCTTTAATTGTAATAAAAAATAAACTTTTACATCCTTTTTGAGTATGTTGTGTAACCATTTATGCATTTACTTTTCCTGGCATTAATTTATTAAGGCTAGAATAATAATGTATGACTTGTATATGGCTTAAAGAAATTGTAAAAATCAAACTAATCTCAGAAACATTATCCTAAAAGGTACTATTTGATTACTGGAGCTATGTATTAAACGCTAGAATATTCTTTTTGTCATGTAGCTAATAGAAAGGATGCTGAGACCTGTCTAACGGCTGTGGGCTACCATATATATGCAGGGAGTGCAGAATTATTAGGCAAGTTGTATTTTTGAGGATTAATTTTATTATTGAACAACAACCATGTTCTCAATGAACCAAAAAAACTCATTAATATCAAAGCTGAATATTTTTGGAAGTAGTTTTTAGTTTGTTTTTAGTTTTATCTATTTTAGGAGGATATCTGTGTGTGCAGGTGACTGAGCACAATTATTAGGCAACTTAACAAAAAACAAATACCCGTTTCAATGATTTATTTTCACCAGTGAAACCAATATAACCTCTCAACATTCACAAATACACATTTCTGACATTTAAAAACAAAACAAAAACAATGACTAATTTGACTAATTTAGCCACCTTTCTTTGCAAGGACACTCAAAAGCCTGCCATCCATGGATTCTGTCAATGTTTTGATCTGTTCACCATCAACATTGCGTGCAGCAGCAACCACAGCCTCCCAGACACTGTTTAGAGAGGTGTACTGTTTTCCCTCCTTGTAAATCTCACATTTGATGAAGGACCATAGGTTCTCTATGGGGTTCAGATCAGGTGAACAAGGATGCCATGTCATTAGTTTTTCTTCTTTTAGACCCTTTCTTGCCAGCCTCACTGTGGAGTAGTTGGATGTGTGTGATGGAGCATTGTCCTGCATGAAAATCATGTTTTTCTTAAAGGATGCGGACTTCTTCCTGTACCACTGCTTGAAGAAGGTGTCTTCCAGAAACTGGCAGTAGGACTGGGAGTTGAGCTTGACTCCATCCTCAACCCGAAAAAGCCCCACAAGCTCATCATTGATGATACCAGCCCAAACCAGTACTCCACCTCCACCTTACTGGCGTGACTGGAGCTCTCTGCCTTTACGGATCCAGCCACGGGCCCATCCATCTGGCCCATCAAGACTCACTCTCATTTCATCAGTCCATAAAACCTTAGAAAAATCAGTTTTGAGATATTTCTTGGCCCAGCCTTGACGTTTCTGCTTGTGTGTCTTGTTCAGTGGTGGTCGTTTTTCAGCCTTTCTTACCTTGGCCATGTCTCTGAGTATTGCACAGCTCTGAAATATGGCAAAACTAGTGGCAAGTGGCATCTTGGCAGCTGCACGCTTGACTTTTCTAAGTTCATGGGCAGTTATTTTGCGCCTTGGTTTTTCCACACGCTTCTTGCGACACTGTTGACTATTTTGAATGAAATGCTTGATTGTTCAATGGTCACGCTTCAGAAGCTTGGCAATTTTAAGAGTGCTGCATCCCTCTGCAAGATATCTCACTATTTTTGACTTTTCGGAGCCTGTCAATATATATATATATGTCAATATATATATATATATATATATATATATATGTATGTATGTGTATATATATATATATATGTATGTATGTATGT
>CAIGQZ010001455.1:2446561-2515675 GCA_903798205.1 Danio tinwini | reverse complement strand
TATGAACATGATTTGATTATAACTGCAGATCAATGACAGTGTGACAGCATACTGTAACGTCTGCAATTATATAAAATAAATAAATAAATGCAACATATATGAACACATACAGACCCTTACAGTCTCCGATATGTTACTAATTACAGATAAACGACACACAGCATACATTAAGTCCTTATTTGAGTTCGGGAATCCTTGTAATCCTGTTGGACTTCTCCTTTTTTTCCTCGCTTCACTCTCGCGTTTGTCCTTTTCTTTCTGAATAGATCAGATGTCGAAGACGCTTCATTAATCACACACGCACGTTATTATTATCAGCTCAAGAAGTTTGTTATATCAAATCTAGACGCGAACGCGAGCTCCCTGGAGAAAGCGAAAAACCGCTCGCACTTTTAGACGGCCTCATAAAACAACAGCAGGACACAGCAGATTCTTGGCTTTGTGGCTGTTCATCAAGACAACGACAAGGTTTGTTTTGAGCCGGGTCATCCATTACTCATTATTATACATATAGTTGTCTCGGCTGTGCATTTAAAAACATGATGGCTCCATTGTTTTGATTCTGGCTAGCTCCACGAGATCGTGACGTATCTCTGTAAACCAATCAGCGTTCAGCTGCGCGTGTAGCTCCACCTTTGGGTACCCTTTCTTGTCTTTGGTACTCTTTCGAAAGGGTGCTGAAAAAGTGGTACGGATCGGTTCAGTACGCTTTTGACAGTGGAAACGGCCATAAAAGCGTACCGACCCGTACCGTACCACTCAGTGGAAACGGGCCTTTAGAGTTGTGTATCATCAGCATAACAGTGGAAACTAATGTTATTTGATGATGTCGCCAAGTGGTAGGATATGTAAGAACTGAGCCTTATGGTTAACCCACAGTGTACTTTTAATCGGTATGACACCTTCATTAACTGTCATAAATTGATAAGTGAGTTCTCAATCATGGTCCTCACGCACCCCCCACCCCCAGTTTTGTAGCACAAACCTTATTTTTAATGAAGTAAACTTCTAAGTTTAGCAGATTCCTGTTGGAATATTCAATCAATTCCATGTGTGTTCAATAAAAAAGGTCAGGAGAGGTTTTTCTTCAATGTCAAAAATCATAACAATTTATTGGATACAAATGAATAATTTAATTCACAGAATTCTGTTATCCTCAATGCAATGCAAAAGTTACAGGAGGTGCGCAACCGTTTTCTTTTCCTGACTTCAACTTATATAGGCATCTGATAATAACAAGTGGAGTTCAGTGAAATTTGTCAATCATTGTCCAGTCCTCTATTGGCAGCACCCCAGGCATAAGTCCTCTTTTTCTACGATATTTCTGCACAACAATAAAAGCATAAGCCTTTCTGTGTTTAGTTTTAACACCTTTCTTCAGACAGGAAGTTTCTGCAGAGCTAAATTAAATTTTAGACCAGCATTTATCTACTTCTTTAAAAAAAATGCTAATTAGTATGCACAGCATCCCACACACAACAGTAGAGGATCAGTTAATATATGACCCTTAAATGACCAATACAAATAATTGTTTGATGAAAAGAAAAAGAGACAAAAAAAAACACATTCCTTTTTCCCAGCATTCCCCATGTGCAGGGGTAGAGAGCAGTGAACACTATGTAGGGAAAATGTTGATTTCAACACAATTTCTTCTTGGACTTCTAATGAGCTAGTTATCTAAATCAGGTGTATAAAACAGAGACATGCACATAAGAAGCAGTATGGGGGCCGTGAGGACCAGGATTGAGAACTGCTGGCATAAGCAACTAATTGTGTTATATTTGTTTATAGTCAAATATGGTCTGGAAAAATCTGAAAAATGGCTATTTTGGTCACAAAAGTTGCAGATCCTTGGTCTAGGGGCTATGGCCAAAAAGTAGCACCAGCCATGTGGCAGTTAAAATATCTTAACTAATATCTGACCAAGTCTCTAGGCCAGTGGTTGCCAACCCATTGATTGCGATGCCACAAATGTCTATATGCAGCACTTCATATACAAGATGTCCCCGTACCAAGCAAAGTGTGAGCCTCAAAGTAATAAGGGGCTGATCACATATTGTGTCTTTTGCATGCTCAGGTTTGTTATTTCAATTGTTGTTGATTTTTTTGCATACGCAAATAAAGGTAGGCATGACCCTACAGCATGCAGCAAGTTGAAAACATCCCAGCGTTTTTGTTAAACCGCGAAAACGCAAGGCCCATAAGCAGCATGCAAAGCTCTCACTGCTAACAGAAAACAGCTTAAAAAATGCACCTCTCACCTCAAATTAACATTCAGTTTAATCAGGCTTTGATCACACAATAACAATTAGCTCCAGTTGTAACTACAGTAACTAGTACATTTACATGTTTGTTTTTTTTGTGTATAAATCTTGCCTTTCAGAAAGGTTGAGTCTAGGGATCTTGGGCCAAAAAAGTTTGGTGACCATTGCTTTAGGTTTTTATAAAATTTTTAGAGGGCCGGACCAATACAGTCAACCAAGTTCAGATAATAAAATGCAGAGCACACAATTATGTCACTATTTAATAAACATTCATAAAAAAACAATGAAAATTATTAAGTTTACACAATGAGTGCATGTTTTTTAAAGAGCAGCATCACAAAATATGTCAACTTCATACGAGAAAGCAATAAATGCCACAGGGTTTGATTTGTTTCTCCTTAGTTCATTCATTTATTCATCCATTCATCCACTCATTCATAAGCTTGTGTTGGGTTTGAGGAAGTGCACTGAAGTCGAGTTGAATATCTGAGGTAGATAAGCGAAGTTGTACAGCAGGGCTATTTAATTAGTTTGTCATGGCAGCCAGTTCATGAAAAGCATCCCAAATGAGGGGCCTTAAGATATATGACTTGCAATATGAATGATGACACAACAGCATATAAGAGCATATATGCTGTATTTTTGCTCCTTAAGACACCCACGTTGTATTTTTCTACATTAAAATGTTAATATATTGTATTTGAAACTACATAATATCAGTGCAGTGTACATTTGTAAAATTTATTTTACAAGTATTCAAATGTTGCATTTCAAAGCACAACAAAAGCAGTGCATTGGTTAAGTAGGCTTCTACATTCAGACACATTTAAATGTTGTTTTGAACTGCATAACAATTATGGATGTGAATTATGTGACAATTTTGGAATTATGGATAGATTTTAGTTGTACGATTATATAGTCTGAAGAATAATTATGGTTTCACAGTTATCACAACTAATGTAAATTTAAGCTTTATATTAGGTAAGTATTTAAATGAACTGTTGTTATTATCTGCGTTCATACATACATAATCATTTTAATAATTTGTAATAATTTGTCAAATATATCTTGTTTACATTGCACTGAAAGCCACGCACAACTCTCACTGCTACGGTGTGAGATGTTTTCTACTCTGTGCATCTGGAAGGCGCTAGCGCATCGCTCCGCTTGCGGGCACGTATTAGCATATATTCCTACATTGGAAATAACAAACTTGCACACGGAAAAGACACAATATGTGAATGACCCGCTGCTATAGTTAATCCAGTGTGTGTATTAGCCTTAGTGTAAAAGCTCAGAACTTTAAACTAGCACACAGGTGGCATAAGTTTGTTTAGTTGCAGCAGTTTCATTCCATGCAACAGAAATGCGGCGTTGAGAAGCCTTTATGATTAAGTATCCAAATGTTTTCGGCTGCTCGCGCCACTCGCTTAATGTCAGGTGACTCACGCTCTGTGCAGCCTTCAACTGCAGCTCCTGCTGTACAGGGAGTGCAGAATTATTAGGCAAGTTGTATTTTTGAGGATTAATTTTATTATTGAACAACAACCATGTTCTCAATGAACCCAAAAAACTCATTAATATCAAAGCTGAATATTTTTGAAGTAGTTTTTAGTTTGTTTTTAGTTTGAGCTATTTTAGGAGGATATCTGTGTGTGCAGGTGATTATTACTGTGCAAAATTATTAGGCAACTTAACAAAAAACAAATATATACCCATTTCAATGATTTATTTTCACCAGTGAAACCAATATAACATCTCAACATTCACAAATATACATTTCTGACATTCAAAAACAAAACAAAAACAAATCAGTGACCAATATAGCCACCTTTCTTTGCAAGGGCACTCAAAAGCCTGCCATCCATGGATTCTGTCAGTGTTTTGATCTGTTTACCATCAACTTTGCTTGCAGCAGCAACCACAGCCTCCCAGACACTGTTCAGAGAGGTGTACTGTTTGCCCTTGTCATTAGTTTTTCTTCTTTTAGACCCTTTCTTGCCAGCCACGCTGTGGAGTACTTGGACGCGTGTGATGGAGCATTGTCCTGCATGAAAATCATGTTTTTCTTGAAGGATGCAGACTTCTTCCTGTACCACTGCTTGAAGAAGGTGTCTTCCAGAAACTGGCAGTAGGACTGGGAGTTGAGCTTGACTCCATCCTCAACCCGAAAAGGCCCCACAAGCTTATCTTTGATGATACCAGCCCAAACCAGTACTCCACCTCCACCTTGCTGGCATCTGTGTCGGACTGGAGCTCTCTGCCCTTTACCGATCCAGCCACAGGCCCATCCATCTGGCCCATCAAAACTCACTCTCATTTCATCACTCCATAAAACCTTAGAAAAATCTTGAGATATTTCTTGGCCCAGTCTTGACGTTTCAGCTTGTGTGTCTTGTTCAGTGGTGGTCGTTTTTCAGCCTTTCTTACCTTGGCCATGTCTCTGAGTATTGCACACCTTGTGCTTTTGGGCACTCCAGTTATGTTGCAGCAGCTCTGAAATATGGCAAAACTGGTGGCATCTTGGCAGCTGCACGCTTGACTTTTCTCAGTTCATAGGCAGTTATTTTGCACCTTGGTTTTTCCACATGCTTCTTGCGACACTGTTGACTTTTTTTTTAATCAAACGCTTGATTGTTCGATGATCACGCTTCAGAAGCTTGGCAATTTTAAGAGTGCTGCATCCCTCTGCAAGATATCCCACTATTTTTGACTTTTCGGAGCCTGTCAAGTCCTTCTTTTGACCCATTTTGCCAAAGGAAAAGAAGGTTGCCTAATAATTATGCACACCTGATATAGGGTGTTGATGTCATTAGACCACACCCCTTCTCATTACAGATATGCACATCACCTAATATGCTTAATTGGTAGTAGACTTTCGAGCCTATATACAGCTTGGAGTAAGACAACATGCATAAAGAGGATGATGTGGTCAAAATACTCATTTGCCTAATAATTCTGCACTCCCTGTAAATACATACATATACATGTATAATTTTGACTTTGTTGAGGTAAAAAAAGAGTGTTGTGTTTCATTGATTAAACTTTGCCAGTCTGATGTCATTGTTCAAAATGCCATTATCATCTCAGAGAAAACTCATGTTTTATGGTGTATTCCTCAGCTCAGAGAACAGGCCACAGACTCTATCATGGTTTTAGAAGGAGCCCTGAGCATTAAAAAAGACTTCCATATCCACACACTTCGAACCTTAGACTTGCTAGCTGCTGATTCCAGTACAACCAATGGGGAGACTGAGTACTCTACTGCAGGATTGCGTATCAGCTTTGATCACCTCCACTGTCAGGTGTCTTGCAGAGAAAAAAAAATTGAACTAGTTAACTCTTTTCCTATGTATTCATGAACCGTGAAACATGTTTGTCTTTCTTTTTTTTTCAATCATGTTCATACTGTGACAGGTGCATTACGATTTGGGAGGCATTTATTTTCAGCAAGGTTGTTCTGACACTTCAGTGTATGAGAAAGCAAGAGAACACTTCAGAAAAGCACGCGAACTGCTCACAAAGGTAAGATATGAATTTAATGAAAGTTCAACCAAAAATTTACTCTTCAACCAAATAATGTCATTACTGTGAATAATGCTTTGCTATGTAAATGCTATGTTTGGATTTTTTCCACTGCACTTTTGGGTGATTTTTCCATTGTTTAAAGTACCTACTGTCTTTTAATATTAAAATGTTATGTCTAAATGCAGCAGATCACAGATTGGACTGAGAGAATCATCACTATTTGCATCACTTTATTTACCACTAACACTAACAGGTTATCCAAATAATCAAGTTTCGTTTTAAGCTGTGTCATGGTTAGGGGTGTGGAAATGTCTACTGAATACGCACACATTATTCTTTCATAAACTTTCAAATGCTCATTTAAGATTCACAACTGATTACAGAGCCAGCTTTATATTCCGCATTATCCAAATCAAATTAATAAATGTTCATCATCACAAAGTTATCCTCAATAACACCCCAATAACATACGGGTGTACAGACAGTTAATCGTTGATCCCTGAATGTCTCAGAAGACATTTTTACTAAAACAGCCGAACAATTTAAACACCTTTATTTTTTCATTTTGCATGTAATAGGCCTAAGTTATACAATTATAATGAGGACTGTCGACAGTATAAACATTATAACTTTATTTGATTAGACTGTTTGCAGACAGGCTGGTTAAGATTCCTGCACACTTGACACTCCTTGAAAGTCTGTATTATTAAATCAATTATGGATAGCTGAGAATC
This sequence comes from Danio tinwini, assembly GCA_903798205.1. Classification (NCBI taxonomy): domain Eukaryota; kingdom Metazoa; phylum Chordata; class Actinopteri; order Cypriniformes; family Danionidae; genus Danio; species Danio tinwini. The sequence goes on along the minus strand of CAIGQZ010001455.1, from coordinate 2,509,149 downwards.
TGATGAAGTGTTTCAAGAAAAGTGTGCCGTATGCATCGGACCTTTAGCCACAGGTCCATGAGCAGTGCTTGACATGACAAATAAGGCTGAGACTAGGGTGCCATTTTATATTGCCTATTGATGTCATGGCAGTAGAGGTGGTGTAACTATAATGATGTCTTTTAATCCAACCCACTATGAAACAGTACTAAACTGGAAAAGCTAATTGAGCAGAGTATTAAAGCTGCTATTGACCAGTCAGCCTCCTGATCTCAACAGACTTTAAACTGCTATTTGTTGACGTACACGTTCATTTCAGAAACCTACATTTTTTTTTTGTGTTTCTGATGGCAGCTAGATTTCTCTGCATCTTTTTGTTGTTTGGATGAGCAAAGGCTGGCTGGATACTGGAGTGCCTGCAGAACTCTGACTGGAACCTCAGACTTGAATGACAGCCAACATACCCCATATGGCCAGATCAGTTGCTTCATGAGGAACCACAATTATGGGGTAAGCAAGATGTTAGCAAAATGTGTATGTATAGCGAAATGTAGTTATTTTAAAGTCAAATCTGCAGTTTATGTAGTGTGTCTTTAAAAAATTGGCTTCAGCGTATTCGGACTCTGAGCTCAAAGCAGCCAGCTGCAGTTGAACAACACCTCGCAGAGAGAAGCTTTACATTGCCTAGATCTCAGGAACTCCGGAACTGCCGCTGAATCTCAGTGCACTCTGGAATACTTGCATCTCTCTGTTGTTAAAATGCGATTATACAATTTATTTTGTGTGTATCTAATGCTCAGTCTTTGGTCTCTTTGCTAGATAAATTCTAACAGATCAATTTGTCTAGCCTAATAATTACATAATTAATTTAATTGCTTTAGTTGTTCAAAAATATTTGTCAAACAGATTTTATAAAAAACACCATGTTAAAACTAAAGTGTTAAGGCTTAAAAATTAATTAACTTTAATTTCATCAGCCAATGCAAGTAGCATATTCCTAAAGTTTATTTAATTGATATAGTAATTTTAATAAGATTTTTATGTTTATTATAAATTGTAAATCACGAAAATTCTGCTTTAGCCCAGCTTTTGCAGTATTAAAGAACCCCTATTATAGGTTTTTAAAAATGATCATCCATGCAGTGTGTAACAGCTCTAAGTAAATGGAAAAATCCAGCTTTAAATCTGAAGATTTTTTTAAGTGGTTTTAAACCGTGTTAAAATCTATTGGCTTTATTGTGACCACTCTGAGTCAAATGAATGATTCATCCTTTGTTCAGATCTTTTGCCTGCATGCATCAAAGTTGATACCGGACATCACCAAAAATAAAGTGCTGGACCCGGTAAAACGTGAACTTGCCTTTCTCTTCAAACACAATTAGAGTGCAGGGAATTATGGGATTGATCATGAAGCGAAGATTATGATCACTGACAGATGGCCAGAGATGCGGCTCTGGGCAAGAAAGGGTTAAAGTTCATTTTCAAAACAATACCACAGTATAGCCAACCATGTGCTGTGTTTGTTCCTGCTATTTTTCTGATGCAATAACCTACCCTTCAATGCGGGATTCAATGGCCGTTTGTTATAAAAGGAGCAGCAAAGACTACTATGGTATGGGACTCTAGTCGATATAAACTGTGTAACAGTTACTGACAGTTTCTTCCTACAGATCCTGTAAGTATTTCTCCTTACTGCACAACATGTAGGTGTACTTAAAATTGTTGCCTCGTTTTCTGTAGTTTGCACAATATGTATTTAATTGTGTTGTAACTTGTAGATCAGTGCTTGTCTCTCAGGTTAAATCTTTATGGGCACAATGGGTAAATAACATTTTCCAAAACCACGTTGAAAATGTGACTCATGCTTCTTTTCTTTACCTATTTAAATGTGTTTTGTGCTTACGATCTCGTGCTGTTTGTCGTTGCTATGGCCACCATCAATTTTCAAAATAGTTAAACTTTTGCCACTGTGTGGATTAATACTAAATTTGTGTCATTATTTCTTAGAGTTAAGGTTAAGAAAATTCCCAAAGACAGGTGTCCCAAGCTTGTGGCGTCATATTCAAAAAGATTTGAGACTGCAATTTCTGCCAAAGATGCATCAACAAAGTATTGAGCATATGGGGTGTTGTGTGTAGAGTTTTGAGGAAATAAATTAATAATTTATCAATTTTGGAATAAGCCTGTAACTTAAAACAGTGTGGAAAAAGTGAAGCGATATGAATACTTTCCGAATGCACTGTGAGCATGGAAAAGCCTAAGACACTCCCACAAAACATTCCAGTTATTAACAAAGAGCAGCTTCGTCTTCACACCATGTTAACAGCCATTCGTTCAGAGCATGTATGTCATGTATGGTGGAGGTCCAGAACGCAAAGTGTTTTAGCATCAGAAACCAACAGCATATGTCTTAATTTATTAACCTTACAAGAATTTTCAGCATGCATTGTAAATGTGATCATCAAAGGAGTTTACTCGATGTTTTCATTAGCTGAATCAGCATATTAGTAAATCTAATACGATAGATTGCCCTTTTATGGTTTTGCAATCAGTTAATACCTTTTGTCAGTATTCAGGATGAGGAAATTACTGTTCATCGAAGAATTTTGCATTGAAGAATTTAATATGTTTAATTTAGATGAAATGCAAAGATGAGTTTTTTTTGTATAACCATGGAAGTTAATGCCTAAATAGGGTTCCTGATAATGTCCCTAAGAGGAACCATGTATAACGGGTTTTTAATGTCTACATTAAAAGGTCCAATTTCAGGTCAAAAGTCTGGAGCAATTGATATTACATAACTTTTTTTCAATAAACATCCATAACATACATCACAAGTCAGCACAATTTGCATTCAAAGCACATTAAATACAATACAAATGTGGCAAAACCACTATTAAAAGTGCATTTTTGTACAAAAAACAACAAAAGGTAGTCCAATAGTATCTGGATGCAGCCATGATGATGCAAGCTGAGATTGAATATATCAGAGATGCAATTTCAGATACAATGCACTTAATGGAGGTAGTGACGTCACTGTGAGGGGTAGGGTTAGGGATGGTGTGGTGTGGGCATAAAAAAGCATTGCAAGCAGCTCAGATTGCAACTGCACCAGGTTTGCATGCAGACCTCTCCCAAAAAAAGGTTAAAAATACAAAAGGTGTGTAATGAAAACTTTAGGTGTTGTAGTTTTGTGGTCCATATATCTGTCTTTTGTGGATACTGCCTTTCAAAATGTGTTTTGTTTCATTGTGGTGTCACAGGTCCACTCTTTACAACTCCTATTGTCTCATTACAAATCAAAAAGAATGGCCTTTGTGCTGGCTTGTGGCAAAATTGACGCATACTTATCTGTCCATTCAACTTTGAATTGTCTATTCTCTCCATCAAGTGTTATTTTCTATGAGACAGACGTTATCATCCATTCAAATGAATGCTTTGCCACGGTGCGTTAACGCAGGCGCATGTGATTAGCCCACTTGTTCACGTGAAGCCTTGTATGATCACTGGATGTCATGACAACAGAGTCACACAGGAAAACTTTGAATATTTTGCCATTGATTTTATTTCAGCCTTTTTTTTAACAAAATACAGACAACTAAACAGTTGATTTACAAGGCTTTAGCATTTATCAATGAAAGAAATCCTCAATTTGAATCCTTTATTCATGGTCTTATGGTCTTGCAATATAAAATGAAGTCGGGTCCGGATTGAATACCCTCATGGTCTGGATCCAGACCAGAGTTTGGACTTTGAAAAGCCCTGATGTATAAAGTCAGTAATAAGACCTAATACTGTGACTAATGGCTACTTATTCCAAGTTGCCATTAATGGGAAAGTTCTTCAAAAATTGCAAATTTGCTGTTTATTTACTCACCCTTTGGGCCATCCAAAATATAGGTGACCTTTTTTCCACTAGAATTTTAAAAGACAATTTTGTAAGCTGGAAGCAGCAAATCATGGCTACTTACTGGTGGTAACACTTTTTACTAGATTTTTTTTTCTTTTTCCCTAAGATTGTATGATTGGTGCAATGTGAGATTTTAGTTATGTGATTTAAAGTGCATTTGTGTAAACAGTCTGTTTTCTGTTTCCATGCTATAGGCACTGATTGAGGAGTTCATCTGTGACAATGTTACACTTAGTCTTCCCAACAGCTTCAGACATTCAATTCAACTAGAACTGATGCACAAGCTTCAACAAGGGTGAGACATGGCTTGTTGCTTTTTGTGTCTATTTTTTTAATATAAAACATATACACAAGTTTTATGTTTATTAATTTTAATCCAATAACTAGTGATGAAATATCAGTATGATATAGTTGTATAACAGCACTGTTGTGATTTGGCTGTAGCAAAATGCATGATAAACAAAGCTGTTTTGATATCCATATTTCACTGCTACAAGTGTAATTGTTTTTGTACAAATTACACAAGTGTGAGTTTAAAAAAAAAACCAAAACGATTATAGTATCTAAAAGACTCTTTTGTGTGAGTATGTACTATGTACCATGGATTCAAATTTCAATTAGAAATTGAAAACCTATTTTAATTAGAAAATGACGTTTTTAAAACTAGACAAGTAATCTCTGTAGACACTTTATAATGGTTTGTGAAAGCCTAGGTCTGAAAGTTTAAACTAGTTTTAAAGTTTAAACAATTGTAGTAGTTAAGAGGTTTGAAACAGTTGGCATAGATAGATAGCTACATATAAGCATATTTCTAATATGGTTTGAAATGTTTCTTGCCAGGCAGTTGCTAAGGTGTTCTGAGTGGTTGCTAAGCCATTGCTAGGGTGTTCTGAGTGGTTGCTAAGCCATTGCTAGGGTGTTCAGAGTGGTTGCTAAGATGTTGCTAGGGAGTTCTGAGTGATTGCTAGGCAGTTGCTAGGGTGTTCTAAGTGGTTTATAAGGTGTGCTAGGCAGCTGTTAGGGTGTTCTAAGTGGTTGCTAAGGCATTGTTAGGGTGTTCTGTTTTTGCTAATTGCTATGTGGTTGCTAGGGTGTTTTAGGTGGTTGTTAAAGTGTTGCTAGGTGGTTGCTAGGGTGTTCTATGTAGTTGCTAAGGTGTTGCTAGGCAGTTGCTAGGATGTTCTGAGTGATAAGTGGTTGGTGGGGTGTACTAGGTGGTTGCCAAGATGTTGCTAGGCGGTCCAGACTGGTTTGAGCTGATTGAAAGGCAACAGTAACTCAAATAACCACTTGTCACAACTGAGGTATGCAAAAGAGCATCTCTGAATGCACAACATGTCGAACCTTGAGGTGGATGTGCTGCAACAGCAGAAGACCACACCGGGTGCCACTCCTGTCACTAAAAATAGGAAACTGAGGTTGCAATTCACACGGGTTTACCAAAATTGGACAATAGAAGATTGGAAAAACTGTGCCTGGTCTGATAAGTCTCGATTTCTGATGTGACATTTGGATGGTAAGGTCAGAATTTGGCATCAACAACATAAAAGCATCGCTAATTCCAGCAGGATAACGCGGCATGTCATAAAGCACAAATCTCAGACTGGTTTCTTGAACATGACAGTGAGTTCACAGTATTCAAATGGCATCCACAGTCACCAGAACTCATTCCAATAGAGCACCTTTGGAATGTGGTGAAACGGGAGATTCGCATCATGGAAAACACCACCGGGTTCGTGGATTGCCGCCCCGAAAGGCACCACAGACCTTACGGCCACAGCTCCTCACGACCGCGTTAACATGGCCCATTTAGTCTCCATGTCTCCAGCCTCCCTTGGGATCTGGTCAAAGCTCTTCCAGAGGTGAGAATTGAAAATCCCTCTGACTTGGGGTTCAGCCAGACGTTCCCAGAGGACCCTCACAATACGCTTGGGCCTGCCAGGTCTGTCCAGCTTTCCCCCTTGCCAGTGGATCCAACTCACCACCAGGTGGTGATCAGTTGACTGCTCTGCCCCTCTCTTTACCCGAGTGTCCAAAACATACAGTCAGAGATCAGATGATACAACAACAAAGTCGATCATTGACCTCCGCCCTAGGGCGTCCTGGTGCCATGTGCACTGATGGACACGCTTATGCTTGAACATGGTGTTCGTTATGGACAAACTGTGATTAGCACAGAAGTTCAATAACAAAACACCACTCGGATTCAGATCAGGGAGGCTGTTCCTCCCAATCACGCCTCTCCAGGTGTCACTGTCGTTGCTCACGTGGGCATTGAAATCCCCCAGTAGAACAATTGAGTCCTCAGTCTGAGCACCTTCCAGCACCCCTCCCAAGGACTCTAAGAAGGCTCTGCACTGGTGTTTGGCCCATAGGCACAAACCACAGCGAGAGACCTATCCCTGACCCGAAGGCGCAGGAAGGCGACCCTCTCGTTCACCGGGGAAAATTCCATCACATGGCGGCTAAGTTGGGGAGCTATAAGGAAGCCCACACGAGCCCGCCGCCTCTCACCGTGAGCAACTCTAGAGTAAAAGAAAGTCCAGCCCTTCTCAAGAAGTTGAGTTCCAGAGCCCAAGCTGTGTGTGGAGGTGACCCCAACTATCTCTAGTTGGTACCGTTCCACCTCCCGCACAAGCTCGGGCTCCTTTCCTCCCAGTGAGGTGACATTCCATGTCCCAAGAGCCAGTTTCCATGCCTGACGATCAAGTTGTCGTGGTCCCAACCTTCGACCACCACCTGTTCCACAATGCACCAGCCCCTTACGACTCCCCCTGTAGGTGGTGGGCGTGCGGGAGGATGGTCCCACGTTGCCCCTTCGGGCTAAGCCCGGCCGAGTTCCGTGGGAAAAAACCCGGCCACCAGGCGCTCGCTTATGAGCCCCAATCCCAGGCCTGGCTCCAGGTTGGGGCCCCGGCTGCGCCATACCGGGCAACGTCACGGTCTTTGACGTACTTATACTCATAAGGGGTTTTTGAACTGCACTTAATCTGACCTGTCACCTAAGACCTTTTTGCCTTGGGAGACCCTACCAGGGGCATTAGCCCCCGACAACATAGCTCTTAGGATCACTCAGGCACTCAAACCCCTCCACCACGATAAAGTTGCGGTTCATGGAGGAGATGATGTGGTAAAATTGTTAAATAATTTCTAATGTGGAGCTTTATTAGTGATCAGTACTGTCAGTGCTTTATTACCTGATCACTACTATAAATCCCGGCCAGTAGCAGCAGCAGTGAAAGAGCATTAAATCAGTGAAAAAATTTAGTTTTGAAAACTACTTAAAAAAATAGTGGTAACACTATTGCATATATTATGTTTAAATAAATAGCACACATTGACTTTTATTTAAAGTATAGGCTATGGAAAACAAACTCCTGAGGACACGTTGGGTAAATCTTCAAAGGGAACAGTGTACTTTATAACCTTATTGACATCACCCTTATCAATAAAATGAAAACATGATATAAGGAACTCATTCTGATATTAGCAACTTAACAGACACCAAAAATGTTGAGGCATCGTGTAGCTCATCTTCACTGTATGCATATCTGTAACAAAACAGAGCCTATAACATTACTGCCTCCTTTCATTTTTATTTTCATTTTCATTGAAAATACGAAACATTACCTCTCTTTTGCTGAATATCAGTTTTAATGATCAAAAATTGCCATTATAAAAGTATAATGTACAATAGGTTTAGTAAACATTGTAGGAAATAAATGCAAGTAATCAGTTAATATGCAGAATCAGTGTATGTGGTTACATAAATTAATATATTAACTTATCTCTGCGCTCAGCCAAAACGCATGACCTAAGAACAAGTAATAGATTCAAAAGACCAAAGTTGGGTAATATGTCGTTAGATATGGACAACAAGAGGAAATAAATGTCATGTTTAACAACTATAATGAGATAAGATACAGTGGTAGATCCTTAAAGAACAGTCCGACGTGCACAGCTCTCACTCACATTTGTATAATACTTATCATCTTTATGATCTCCTTTTCTCTCTCTTATTTAGTACAAATAGGCTGTCAAATAACCTACTGTATCTGAATATTTTTTTATGTGGACACTGAAACACGATTTAAGAACAAATCTATCCAAAATATGAATAATAAGGATAGACATGGCTGTTAAACAATGAAAAATTACAGAATGAGATGTTTATTTTCTTTTTCGCTGAGCCAGACATTCATCATTATTTAACATGTGATGTTAGAAATGGGAGACAAGAGGGAAAAATAAAAAATAAACAAATAAAAATAATTCATTTAAAAGTAGAACTCAGCACCACTGTGCCACTCTGCTGCTTAAAACATAGTCCATTTAGATGCAACAAATATTTGTAGGTTTAGATATTATTATCATCATTATTATCATCATAATAATCATCATCATTATTTTTATTAATAATAATAAATAATTAAGTTCTCTAGCTGTAGTTTTCTTATTAGGCCTATATTTTACGCAGAAATGTGCTAATCCCAATGTCAATAAAATCTTTACCGTTCTGCCTCAGTGTTCTGTTTGTATGGAATGAAAATGCTAATTAAGTATTCAATATACAACAAATATTTTTTTAAATAGTTGACTATTTTTCTTTTAATTTAATTAAAATGTTATGAAACATGAGGCTTGAGAAGGAAAATATGATTAACCAGTTAAAAAAAGAGTCTCTTTTTGGCCTCCCGATACCCCTTCCAACATCCACTATTTATGATTAATAAATAAATAAAGATATCTACACACTAATCATTGCACAAAAATTAAAATCATTCAGGTCATACTTCACTCAAATAGCTTATTCCAAGAAAGTGCGCTATTTGCACTTAGCCTAAATAGACAGTCAGAAATCTGTATATCACATTATCCTTTTTCCATTTTTGTTGCTGCCACGTGTGCATATTTCACACGCAAATGCCAAAAAAACACATGAAATACACTGAAACTGGGCAGTAAATGTTTTAAACTTCTTTCAAAAACATAACAGTAATTTGAAGGAGAACACTAACGTTTTGAAAAAGCAAAAAATGTATTTAATTTTTATTTTGTGTCTGACACATTAAGTATTGCATTTTAAAATGCTGATTTATTTAAACATGCAAACAACAACATACAGAACATATTAAAGGGCCATGAAACCCCCCTGTCTCGGCACCTCACACCTCTAGTTTGGAAAAAGTCAGGAAAGTGGGTGTGTCCAGCTCTGTTAAGTTGGGAGCGTCGGAGGAGGGAAAAAGGGAAGGTTTTGCAAAAATGGGAGTCTTCATTTAGGCATGGGCTGATTTTCACTGAGGCAAAACAAACACACAGACGCAGGAGAGAAAGACAATGACTGTTTTTACATAGACATCAGTAATCGAAGTATTTGCCAAATTATGAATTTATCGACTTTAACTGCAGTTTGGCACTTTCACTTTTTAATCAGGAACATTTCCTGCATGTCTCCCGTGACAAACGAGATATTGAATGTGAGGAACTGCTGGAAGAGTGCAGTTTTTTTTGTCAAATAAGTTTTTTATTTGGTCATTGAATAGACTTACAATAATCACAAATTCCAGGATTATTTTCTGATATGCATAAACTTACAAAAACAAACGAAAACAAACACAAACACCCCAAGCCCAGCCTGTAAGTATACAATACAGTGATAATCAAAACAACTTTTTAGTTACAATACATTGCTTTGGGGAAAATTCCCCATGAAGTGACAAAAAAAGGGGCCCCAAATAATCAGAAATTGTCCAATGTTGCCTTTTAAAATATATCTGGTACGTTCCAAGTGCAGAGTAGACATCAATTCTTCAAGCCATAGTTTAGCAGTTAGAGGATTCACATTTTCCCAGTACAATAACAGCAGCTTTTTGGCTGTAATCAAACAATATGTAAGGAATTTACGTTGTGTACTGCTCAATGAATATGTATAATCAGAATGTCCTAATATAATAAGCACTGGGTCAGGATCTACGTGTTGATCAAGGACATCTGAAAGCACTTTAAAACCTCATTCCAGAATCCCTGTATTTTATGACAGAATACAAAACTATGAGCTAAATCAGCTTCTTCTGATTTGCACTTATCACAAATGGGAGACATATTGGGGAAAATCCTATGTAATGTCTTTTTGGAGAAATGTAGCCTATGTAGGACCTTGAACTGGATAAGGCATAATCTAGTGTTGATTGATTGTTTACCAATATCCTCTAAACTATTCTGCCAAATCTCTTCTGAAATTTCGATGGCAATCTCTCGTTCCCATTCTTCTCTGATCATCTTTGTGGTGGGGGCAAATAACCTTTCATAAATTAGAGATAATTGATGTTTGTGTCCCCTGAACTGTGTGAGACAATCATCAGCGATTGAGGGCGGGACCTCTTCTAGGGAAACATTATGTGTTCGCAGGTAATTTCTTATTTGTAAAAATCTGAAAAAAAATGGAAGGCTATATTTCTGTTGTAATTGAGTAAAGGAACCTAAAACCCCATCCATATAAAGGTCCTTAACTGTGCATATACCCAAATCCTTCAATTGATAAAAGGTTGTGTCCAATTTTGAAGGAAGAAATTAAGGATTATTTGCAATTGGGATTAAGAGAGAAAGTGATTTTATCTTAAGATATTCTCTTATCTGTCTCCAGATATGTAACTGATTCTTTATAACAATATTATTAACTACTGTTTGGTCTGCTATCAATGGAGATAATAACATTGCTCCAAGATCGTAAGGATGACAGTAATCTCACTCGATCTGAAGCCAGTCGGGGCAGTAGTCGACTGTTTGAACCATAATGTAAAAATTTGTATGTGTGTAGCCCAGTAGTAAAGACGAAAATCCGGAAAGGCTAAACCCCCCGCCTGTTTGGGTTTAGAAAGATGATTTTTTTTTATTTTGTGACTTTTGTAGTTCCACAGAAATGGAAGAATAATTGAGTCCACGTGCTTAAAGAAGGACTTGGTTAATGGTTAATTAATTGGAATATTACGAAATAAATATAATATTTGAGGAAGAAAAATAATTTTTATCGCATTTATTCTGCCAATTAGAGAGATTGGGAGTGTCTTCCAATAATCTATACAATTCTGTAGTTTAGACAATAAGGGGTTGAAATTAGCTTTAAAGAGTAGAGAGCATTTACAGGTAACTACGATCCCAGGATATACAATTTTTTTTCTGTGGAACCTTAAATGGAAATGTATGTATTATAGACAGGTCTTTCAAACCAATGGGCATGAGTTAACTTTTTTCAAAATAACTTTAAAGCCAGAAAACTTCCCAAAAGTATTAATAATCTTGAGTACAGCAGGAAGGCTCACTTGTGGTTGGGTAATATAAAGCAAAATATCATCAGCATACAATGATATTTTATTAATAGTATTTTAAGTATGAAAGCCATGTATGTAAGAATCAGATCGAATGGCTTCTGCAAGGGGCTCTACCGTTAATGCGAACAAAAGAGACGAGAGAGGACAACCCTGTCTGGTTCCTCTTTTAAGATAAAAATAGTCTGAAATTGTTCTATTTGTTAAAACACATGCTAATGGACTACTGTACAAAGTGTTTATCCAAGGTATAAACTCATCTCCCAAATCAAATTTCTCAAGGACAGCAAACAAGTAACCCCACTCCACTCCGTTGAATGCCTTTTTGGCATCCAGTGATATTACAATTAAATTGTCTCGGGTTGCCTTAGGGTGATAAATTATGTTAAATAGTCTTCTTATATTATGGATAGTGCTTCTTCCTGGAATAAATCCATTCTGATCTACGTTAACTAATTTATTGATTAATTTAGAGTCTATTAGCAAGTGTTTTAGATAATATTTTTTTAATCAACATTGAGAAGGGAGATGGGTCTATACGCCTCAACTTCTTCAGGATTTTTACCTTTTTTAGGAATTACTGTAATAATAGCCTTAGAAAAAGTTGGGGGTAGTCCAGTTTTTAAGGCTTGTTGAAAAGTTTTAAGCAAATAAGGAGTAAGTATGTGGCTGAATTTTTTTATATATGGCAGGCAGCCCATCTGGACCAGGAGTTTTATCACTTTTTAAAGTATTTATTGTGATCTTTAATTCCTCTAGAGTAATGTTTTATTAAGAGATGCTCTGTCCTCTGGAGATAACTTAGAGATTACATTTATGTAGAAATGAGTCCATTGTTTGTGAGTCCAACTCAGTGTCTGAGGAGTATAACTTCCTTAAAACATTTGTTTATCTCTTTGTTTGCGATACAGTGAGTACCATGTTTGGTTTTTATTTTATGGATTGTTTTCACTCTCTATTTTGCGCAGCTGTCTAGAAAGTAGTTTATGGGGTTTTTCTCCAAATTCAAAATATTTCTGTTTCACATAATGAAAGGTTCTATAAATTTTAGCAGAGACTGTATTATTGTATTTGTACCTTAACTGTAAAATTTTCTTTTAATATGTAATGAGGGGTTTAGTGCATTTTCAATGTCTAGCTGGTGGATTTGTTTTTCTAAATCAGTTCGTATTGTATAATTTGTTCTTGGACCGTTGATATGACAAAACACAACCTCTTATAAACTCTTTTAACATTTCCCAGAGTAATCCTGGTGATGTTTCTGGCTTATCGTTGCAATCAAAAAAATGTCCAATTGCGAACTCATGTAATCTATGAATTTAGGGTCATCAATTAAGATGAGGGTCCATCCTCTACAAAGGACGAATAAAAGTTGTTTGAGAACGACTTCAAATGAAACAGGGGTGTGGTCTGAAATCAGTATATCATGAATTTTGGAGTTTAGAACATTGTAAATGAGATTGCTGTCTACTAAAAAAAAAATCAATGTGGGTATATACATTATGCACATGTAAGTGAAATGTATAATCTCTTTCAGTTAGATACATAAGTCTCCATATGTCAACCAAACTAGAATTATCAATAAAAGTATTCAAAAAATGTCTTGAATTAGAATGCGGAGCAATTTTAATTGATGATCTATCAAGATATCTGTCAAGAACACAATTAAAATCTCCACCTATAACAAGATTAATCTTAAGATTATCTTAAACAGGCCCCCTTTCCGAAACTTAAACATTAACCCCGTCATCTAACTGACAAACCAGAACTTGCGGCACGATACGGAATTAAACACACACACACACAGAAATTAAAAAATGAATAATAAACGTTAGTCAAAAAAAACTAACAACTACTTTCAAAAATATCAAACCTTAAACTTCCAAAAAACAAACTCGTATCAGCACAGCTCCGTAATAGTTTCAGATAAACATCTTAATATAACATATCAAAGCATGAGTCCTTTAGAGAGTAAGGCTCAGAATTGAAATTCAACAGTCATGTTTTTCTCATCTTGACTTATTTTGAGTCCGACATCCTTTACATCGGTCGTGGTATTTCAAAGTTGCTTTCAGCAAACCTAACCGAGGTCTGTGCAGTTTTCAGTAAGTTGCTCCACGATGAGTTTGTTTAACCAGATCTTGTTCCATCTTAATCATTGTGTCTGACGAAGTGGAAGCATAACTTTTCAGGCTTGTTAATTTCGCGGCATGATCATCCGTCGTAACTTTAATCTCCGAAATTACCGCGTTGGCCTCGTTTTTAAATGCTAACAGTTCTCCTCTGATAGTAACAGCAAGTTGCTTGATATTCGAATCTATGATGTCCCCAATGTCTGATCTGATTGAGCGAAGTTCTGAGCGTAGGGAAGATATCCCGTTAAGGATGACTGAACTGCCTGCTCCTGGAGCATCCTCTTTAGGCGATTCTTCTATACAAGAGCCAGAGGCTGTCATGGCCTGGTCAGGGATTTTTCAAGATTTTGCCGGCATAATAAGAAAACTGGAAAAATTTAATCCTGAAATGGGTTAGTAGTTTCTAGAATGTGGGACTAAGTATATTCGTGCTCAGAATTTTTTACAAGATGTTCTGACGAATTTATATTAGATTTTTTTATGGAGCTGTCTTGAGGTGCGTGCTACTGGCTCATATTGAAACCTGAAGTCCAAGAGTGCAGTTTTAATGGAGCATTTGATACCGCACTGTGTATGGGAGAAAAAAAAATCCTCCGCAATTCTCTGTAACTTGGATGCACTCAGTAGGTAGAGTCAGAAAGCCGTATGTGTATAGACTATTCTCTCACAAAATGCAGCGAAAATTCTACACAACGGTAATAGTTTGATTGCTGCGTTTACATGTTTACACTCAGAGAGCAGCATTTACAGCAGATCTTTTGGTCTATAATATTGTAGTGATATTAATGTACTGTAAACTTAGTAACAGTTCAAATCATTTTGACTAAGGTATGTCATTAAACACTGAAAGAGTACTGTTGATGATACGAACTTACTTTGCCATCTGAATAAACAAATAAAGACCACTGATCGCTTACTTACCAAATCTGTAGAGGCAGGACAATCAACATGAACTGGAACCGCATCTTTTTTTAAAAGGAGACGAGCGGCAAATGCAGATTCACCATTTCCAGATGTGAAAAGCTTTCGGGTAAAAAATTTTTCATTATAAACGCATTTCAGTCGCGTGCACTGTAGTCCACACGTGAGTCCAGCTGCGCTCTCATAGTGGGAAATGAAAACAAAACCTTCATTGCAGCTCATTTATAAACAAAACTCTGACGACCCATGTCTCCAAATTCTTGTTCTTTCACTTGTCTTCGAAGCTATCATGCATATTAATGAAGTTGCACCTTATTCACAATAGAGCGCGCTGATTGGTTTGAACCAAGTCTTTCTCCTGAATAAATGCCGCACACTCAGATGTCACGATGTACTCGCCGCTACAGACAGCCACTCTCCACTCTGGATTACATGCAAGGATCTAATGGCCGTGACCAAGCTTTAAAAATTTGTTTCAAACCGGAAGAACGAATTTGCTCAAAATAATGCAAAAACAACCAATTTTTACTTTTTAGTGAAATATGTGTCCTAATAGTGTTTATAGCAGGGCGGTACACATATTTGACGGTCAACAGCTCAAAAAATGTTTTGGTGTTTCATGACCCTTTAACAACAGAATCTTCATGCAGCTGTGTTTCCAACAGCATAGAAAAAAATTATAAATAAAATAAATAGTCCTGCCCTAGATATTTTTCACTTGAATTAGAAATTTTGATTAAAACAAAAACAGAATAATTTTTAAGAACTAGCATAGGCTATTTTTTCCAATCATGTTTTTTTTTTTTCGTCAAATAAATATAACATGCTGATCGCACCACGAAAAATATGCATTTAATTAATGCTCTGCTGTAATTGTTAATATCACAAATATCTGTTAACATTTTAAAATAATTTATTATTTAATGACTGTGACTTAAGCATCTGATTTTAACTTGCAGTTTCTGTGCTTTCCTTTTCTCTGTCTCTGTCACTTGCTGTTCAATGCGTGATGAGAAACAACAAGGCAATATGTTGACTTATTATAGGCTTTTGTAGAATCTATTCCATTTTAGTTTCATACCTGTATGTGTTCTTTTGTTCAGGCTTAAATGCCATGAATTCATTTGTAAGTTAATTCTTTAGTTTCATAGATTTAGTAGGACGAATTTGTAATACGAATTTTGTTCAGAGCTCACTTAACAGTAAGTTAAATTATACACACACAGCTGGCAAAATAAATAGGCTATAAAATACACAGTTGATAACTTAGGCATATTAAAATATTTAAAAAATTGTACTGAAAGAAAAAGGCACAAGAAAGAATGCTGCTTTGAAAGAGAAACGTATTTTATCGAAGTGCTTTAATTTTAGACAGTTATTTAAGATTTTTTAGCTGCAAAAAAATTAGTTAGCCTACTAGAGAAATTTTATGTCTGCGCGGAATCTGAGGGGTATTGGTTTACCGTCAAGCAAGCGCACAACCATGGAGCAGAATGCTTAGCGGGGCGTCACACCGCTCAGCTCCGCTCGCATGCTCTGGCTGCTACAGTATATCAGTTCACTATTTTACATAACTGCCCCCTGCTGGTCATGTATTTTTTGTGTTATACCATGTTGTGCTGTGCCACGCAATACTGCAGCACTGTGTGAGATCACTATAATTCATGCACATTCTCAGTAGCCACGTCTGTATATGTCTTTCACATATATTGGGAATAAGCTTGTGTAAGTAATATGAAACGTTCACATATCTTTTGTGAGTTCATTATCTGAGATGTAGAAAGCACTAAAAGAGTTTGCATAAAGAGATGCTGCAGTGCTGATGAAGATTGTAGGTGTTTACAGTTGTTTCATGGATAAATATGAATTTGTAGCTAAATTGTTAGCGGTGCCAAACAGCATTTTCTGTTGTTTATATCCTTGCTACAACATAGCTTTAATGCTAGACACTGTGCATGTCATAGATCAATTTTAACAAATTAAAAATACTTACAGGTTGTGGCTCACAAGCCACAGCTTCTGTTTGGTGGAGCTGCTCCATTGAGGAGTTTTTAGCCGAATCCAGCACTGCACAGGGAGAGATTTTGGAAGTTCTTCTTTGTCAAATGCTATATATATATATATATATATATATATATATATATTTATTTATTTATTTATAATTCTCTGGAACATAGTTAACATTAAACTGTAAGCACTTCTCTCTTTGTGTCATATCTGTTGGAAGCCCAATACAGAAACAGAACAAGCTCTGTGAAAAAGCCGGAAGCCCTTGTGATCTCACTAGCCCGGATGTATGTTTTTGTAGTTCTCAAAGTTTGTTCACTGTAGGCTTTGCTAAGCTAACTCTGTAAAAGCCAATGTCTCCCTTTGCATTGAACTTTAAGCATATTACATTCAGAGATGTTGTTTATGTTCACACAGCTACATTACACATTAACTAAAGTTTAAAATATGATATCGTAGTGGACAACCCCTTTAAACACTAGATAAGCTTGTTCTACTACTAGAGGTAAAGTGGCAGGTTTTGCTTGATGAAGAGTAGCTTCTTTGCTTTTTCCCAGTGAAGGCTGTTCCTCTTCTGTCAAGAACATGAGCTGCTGCACTAAGCATTCCCTCGCTGTCAGTGCTTTTGCACAGAGCAGACAGGCACTTGCGTGCCATCTTTCCCAGGTCAGGAAAGCGGTTGTGATTTTTTTTTTTTTTTTTTTTTTTTTTAAGATGAGAGCTATCTGGCTGTTGGATGGTTAAGCTTGTCATCTGTCTGACACTTGAGAAAGATTTGACAGTGTATTTAAACAGGGTCAGTGCACAAATTTAAATTGTGAAATTTAAAACGTATCTAGCAGATATATGGTTGCAATTTTAAAGTCATAAATATAGTAGCCTAATTCATAACAGAAAATCTTACCTATTACTATTTGAGGCACTACTATTCTATTCTTATAGAATTATAGTAAACATATCAGACAGCAAATGTGCATGTGTCTAATCTGGTGCCGAGAGACTTTTTCTTTTCTTCTGCACTCTTATCTTCTCCACTGTGAGCTGTTCCATCTGTTTCCCTTCCACATCCAGTAAAGAGCTGTTTACATTCTGTAGACGTTGAAAGACCATTGCAACATTTTGCAAATTGGATCAACATTGATACCTTGTCATTGTTTCACCGTTGTACTTTTCAACGTAGGCTAAATACAAATTACATATAACACAAAGTCCACAAATATAGCAATAAACAACTAATACTATTTTTTTCACTAATAAAAATACATAATGCAAATACACAACTGCTGTTCCTGGAGATCTACCTTCCTGCAAAATTCAGCTCCAACCCTGGTTGAACACAACTTAACCAAGTAAGTAGGATCTAAAGGTGCACTTGGTTGGTCAAGGTTGCAGCTAATCTCTGCAGGAAGGTAGATCTCCAGGAACAGGGTTAGCCGCTTTTCCACTATCGTTCTGAACCGTTCCATTCCGTGTCAAACCGGGATACGGTTTCATTTTCCACTGTTGTGCTGCAACAAAGCTCTATGAATCGTTACACAAAAAGCATCAGTAGTTGCCTTGGTAACGTAATGTAAATGGCTCCCTTTGTTCAATTAAATTTAAATAATATCTGAAACTTTTATCATTTTCATGTGTAAAAGCGAAATCAACTGTGTGACTAAGCACTTTTATGCCGCTCTCTCATATAGGGGTGCTAAATATAGGTATATGTCACAACACCCTTATTTATTTAGAGGTCATATGTTGCGCCCGTCTGGACAAATTTTATTTGGAGGGAAAATTACCAAATTGTAACGTGATGATTGAAAGTGACTGAAGGGGAAATAAATAATATATTTCAAATCTTTGTACATAACAGAAAAATAAACAATGATAATGCAACAATAATAGTACATTTGTTTTATAGTGGCAGAAGTATATTTTTTGGACAGGCCTTGTCAAAAGTCAGCGGGCACTTTTTTTTAATAAAAAAATATAGCACTTGTCACCACTGGCTTGCATGGTTCGGGATCTGTAGACTCAGTCTGTTGGACTCAGTAGTGATTAATAAACCACACTGAACTGAGCTAAACTGAACTGAACTGAACTTAAACACTGAAAACTGAACTGACACTGTTTCAATTCACTATAAACTTCCATGTGAAGCTGCTTTGACACAATCTACATTGTATAAGCGCTATACAAATAAAGATGAATTGAATTGAATTAAATTATTTAATTTATAACAATCAATTTAATTACACAGCGTTTTTTTTTTCAAAAGTTGATAATTATATAAAATATACATTTTAATGGTAAAATATAACTTTTTAAGTGATGGCTTTTTTGTTTCAGTATTCAAACATTAAATAATGGATGCATCAAGTTAAATAAAAAACGAATATGATACAACACATAGCACGATATAAAGGATATAAAGGACTATTATATTTAGCAAAATGCTGCTCTTTTATCTTTGTATTTTTATAATTTTATTTCTGTTCTTATTTTTTCTCTTCATAATTAACAAGCTATAGACAAATTCCTGCTTGACGTTTTTGAAAATATTTTGTGTAGCTACCCAGTATATATTAAAGCTAACCAAGAACAAAAAAACTAAAACACAGAAACATGTTACATGGCCCCATAAATGTCCAACTTCTATTTAGTTGAATCATATAATGGCCTATAGCTAAAATTTTGAAAATTGCTCGTTTTATTTTTATAAAACATTTGTCAAAATATATTGATGTTTTTTTTTTTTGAGTAAAAACAATACCAGTATTTAAGAATCCATATTTATTTATTTATTTATTCATTAATTTGACTTGTTTATTGGTGCATTTATAGACTATAATTCAGTACCTTTGACAGCTACAGTGCCACTCCACAAAGCTTTCATGCAAAGTCCAAACATTTTTTTTTTTTAAAAAAAGATTAGACTTTCTCTGGTGACGGCTGATATCACAACACGACGTAGCCGTCCTTCAGGTAGTATAGCTGGCATTAAATTACAAAACAAGCATTCAGTCTGGTCTTTGAATTAAAAAGTGCAATTATTTCCTCGTTGTTCAATGAGTCTGCAAGTTCGTGTTCTATGGATATAGCGATGTTGTGGATAGTGGACATCAATAATCTTAAGCGTGTCTTAATCGATGCACAGCAGAAAAAAAATGTCTTTCAGCAGTGCATGTACTCGTTGGTAAAGTTCTTACCCGGATCAGAGTGAGTTTTGTGCTACCAAATACACCACTGCATGCAATAAACTCAATCAGGCGAAATAAAGGTCTCTGCCTAGAATGTCAATGTAATTAATGAAGCTCTAGCCACGAATAAAACAATAGGCTTTTTTATTATTTTAAGATTTTAGATGACGGGTAAGTAATATTATACATGGTTAACTATATTAAAGGCAATAAAATAATGACTTTAATAAATAAAATATGTTCGTAAGAATGTGGTGGGCCAGTGACTTCCTTCTCACCCAGAGATTACTCTATGGTTTTTAAACCCTTTTCAAACTGTATCGTTTAGACCTGTATAATTTTTTTATGTTAAATGTAGTGTAGTTTACATGTGGATGTCTGATGACTAACTTGCTTCCGCTGAGCCAGCTGTTTGGCAACAGAGCCAAGACGTCAACACACAGAATCTGTCGGCACAGTTCAGCACGGTCGTGCCGAGAATTCCGGGCCAGGTTCCGGCTCAGTGGAGAAACAACCTTAACTGTACCGAAGTGTTCTTAGAATGGTTTGGCGTTATAGTGGAAAAGTGGCTCATGATTTAGAGCAGTGGTTCTCAAACTGTGGTAGGCAGGCTTCCTTATAGTGGTATGCGGAAGAATCACTGAATAATAAAAGAATAAACGGAACACACTTTAACCCTTTGATGTGTACGAGAAAACTGAGACTCATTTGATCAGACAGAACACTGACTGTTCCCTGAAGCGTACGATTACACTGGTGTGCTTAAAATGTTTACTTTAGTGCATCATCAGATGTTAAAAATCAGTCCGCTTGGCACAGAGCCAGAGGAAGAGGCGTGTGGTAACGACGCTTGTGAAGCAGATACACAAGCCCTTCTGCAGACCGGTGCTGTTGTGTTGGCAATTCGGTTACTGCAAACTCAGGAATTTCGCCATGCTGCATAATTGGTAAAAAAAAATATTACAAATATGTGCTTGTAGCTATATATATATATATATATATATTTACACACATTTAATCACTCGCTTTTCTGGCACACATAGACCTTCTGTAAATGACTTGCAGCAGATCTAATTTACATACAGTTGAAGTCAGAATTATTAGCTCCTTGAATTATTAGCCCCCATTTTTTTCCCCAATTTCTGTTTAACGGAGAAAAGATTTTTTTTAGCACATTTCTAAACCTAATAGTTTTAATAACTCATTTCTAATAACAAATTTATTTTATCTTTGCCATAATGTAAATAGTAAATAATATTTTACTAGATATTTTTCAAGACCTTTCTATAAAGCTTAAAGTGACATTTAAAGGCTTAATTAGGTTAATTAGATTAACTAGACAGGTTAAGGTAATTAGGCAAGTTATTGTATATCGATGGTTTGTTCTGTAGACTATCGAAAAAATATATAGCCCAAAGGGGCTAATAACTTTAGCCTAAAAATGTTTTTTTTTTTGTTTTTTTTTAACATTTATTGAAGCTGATATAAAACAAATAAGACTTTCTCTAGAAAAAAAAAATATTTACTGTGAAAATTTCCTTGCTCTGTTAAACATAATTTGGTAAATATATAAAAAAAAACAAAAGGGGGGCTAATAGTTCTAACTTCAATTTTATGTAATTGTAAACTATATATTTAAAATACAAGTTAATGTTTAGATTTCAAAGATATATAAATATGTCATATGTTCATGCAATATATATTCCAAAATGTTTTTAAAAAAATTTTACATCTATGACATATTTATCAGGTCTAAGCAGCATTTCCAGGTTTTGATGAATAGGCTACTGTACATTAATGCTTTACAAGTACAGCAGTTTCTTTTTACTTTTTAAGAACAGTTCCATTTTTTATTAATTTCTAAAAGCACATTTTAATTTAAACAATGAAGTTTTTTTTTTGTCTGCTAGTACAGTATAATGTTTTAAGTGGCTGACAATAATACATATTGTTAATAATAGTAATTAATCTGCCTTGTTTTTGAACTGTGCAGTGCTGTAGCTGCCTAATTAGGCCTGATACGCTACTGTATTGCAGTACTGGTCATTATGGTTGTACTTGGAGAGACATTTTTTTCTGAGGTGGTACTTGGTGGAAAAAGTTTGAGAATCACTGATTTAGAGCATACAATCCTTCCTTAAAACGTCTATACACGCAGTACAGTCAAATACACAAAAATGCATACTTTAAACAGTCACTTTTCAACAAGGTTTCATGAGTTGAAGTTGGTTAATATTTACTAACATGAACTAAGAATGAACGATACTTGTACAGCATTTTAATAAATCTAAAAATTTTTGTATGTTTTATTATAATCTAAATTTATGCTTGTTAACATTAATGCACAGTGATCTAACATTAAATGTATTTTCTTTATATGAAAGATGTTTTAAATGTATTGTTCTTTGGTAATGTGAGTAAATACATTAACATTTACTAATACAACGTTATTTTATAGTGTTATCATTTAAATTGTGGGATGAAAGTCTTTATTTCTTTATATACAAAAAAAAATTGGCTGGAGAATAAAACTTATCTTATTCACAAACACCAGGTGAGTATCCTACAAAATCACTCATGAGGTTTGCCACTTCAAATCATTGTGAATGAATAGCTTCACTTATGTGAAAACTCCTGCTATAATTTATAAATCTGACATTGCGTCTTTTTTGGCAGGTTATTCAGTTGTTTATGTCCTGTTTTATATTTGCATACATCTATTGTGTTTAGCATTGCTGCATCAAAATTGAGGACCTGTGACAGTGGAACATGTAGACAATATCAGCAAATCAAAAAAATGTTAAGTGTAGAATATATGATTTGATCCTCGCAAGCATAACAGTTACACCCCTGACATGTGCAGACCTCTGACAGTTATTATAGCCTATAACTTAAATCATGTTACAACAATAATAGCAATTTGTTATTCCGATATAAGTATCATGATGGCTCATAATTGTGAATGTTAGACTATTTATCTTATAAAGGTTTTTGCGCAAGAGGTTTCTGGGTCCAATAAGCAAGACCTCAGTTTAATTTAAATATAGTAATAAGTTTTAGTCATCCAGTTTTTAATATCAGCTATACAATCTGTTAATTTTGTGAATTTGTGCAAATTTTCAGGTTAAGAAGAGATACATATGGCTCGTTTCCACTGAGTGGTACGGTACGGTTCGGGTCGGTATGGGTCACCTTTATCAAGCTTGCGTTTCCATTACAAAGGGTACCCTTTTGGTGGGCGTGGTGTACTACAGAGAGTTTCAGTCAACGTCATTCTCGCTCGAATAAATGTCTACAGTAAAGCTGTACAGTTCATTCACATTATATGAGAAGCTCTTCTAACAAAACAGATGCTTTAAACATATTAATACTTGTTTATAAATGTTTATTACTAACATTTCTATGAACATGATTTGATTATAACTGCAGATCAATGACAGTGTGACAGCCTACTGTAACGTCTGCAATTATATAAAATAAATAAATAAATGCAACATATATGAACACATACAGACCCTTACAGTCTCCGATATGTTACTAATTACAGATAAACGACACACAGCATACATTAAGTCCTTATTTGAGTTCGGGAATCCTTGTAATCCTGTTGGACTTCTCCTTTTTTTCCTCGCTTCACTCTCGCGTTTGTCCTTTTCTTTCTGAATAGATCAGATGTCGAAGACGCTTCATTAATCACACACGCACGTTATTATTATCAGCTCAAGAAGTTTGTTATATCAAATCTAGACGCGAACGCGAGCTCCCTGGAGAAAGCGAAAAACCGCTCGCACTTTTAGACGGCCTCATAAAACAACAGCAGGACACAGCAGATTCTTGGCTTTGTGGCTGTTCATCAAGACAACGACAAGGTTTGTTTTGAGCCCGGGTCATCCATGCATCGTTATTATATGCATATAGTTGTCTCGGCTGTGCATTTAAAAACATGGCGGCTCCATTGTTTTGATTCTGGCTAGCTCCACGAGATCGTGACGTATCTCTGTAAACCAATCAGCGTTCAGCTGCGCGTGTAGCTCCACCTTTGGGTACCCTTTCTTGTCTTTGGTACTCTTTCGAAAGGGTGCTGAAAAAGTGGTACGGATCGGTTCAGTACGCTTTTGACAGTGGAAACGGCCATAAAAGCGTACCGACCCGTACCGTACCACTCAGTGGAAACGGGCCTTTAGAGTTGTGTATCATCAGCATAACAGTGGAAACTAATGTTATTTGATGATGTCGCCAAGTGGTAGGATATGTAAGAACTGAGCCTTATGGTTAACCCACAGTGTACTTTTAATCGGTATGACACCTTCATTAACTGTCATAAATTGATAAGTGAGTTCTCAATCATGGTCCTCACGCACCCCCCACCCCCAGTTTTGTAGCACAAACCTTATTTTTAATGAAGTAAACTTCTAAGTTTAGCAGATTCCTGTTGGAATATTCAATCAATTCCATGTGTGTTCAATAAAAAAGGTCAGGAGAGGTTTTTCTTCAATGTCAAAAATCATAACAATTTATTGGATACAAATGAATAATTTAATTCACAGAATTCTGTTATCCTCAATGCAATGCAAAAGTTACAGGAGGTGCGCAACCGTTTTCTTTTCCTGACTTCAACTTATATAGGCATCTGATAATAACAAGTGGAGTTCAGTGAAATTTGTCAATCATTGTCCAGTCCTCTATTGGCAGCACCCCAGGCATAAGTCCTCTTTTTCTACGATATTTCTGCACAACAATAAAAGCATAAGCCTTTCTGTGTTTAGTTTTAACACCTTTCTTCAGACAGGAAGTTTCTGCAGAGCTAAATTAAATTTTAGACCAGCATTTATCTACTTCTTTAAAAAAAATGCTAATTAGTATGCACAGCATCCCACACACAACAGTAGAGGATCAGTTAATATATGACCCTTAAATGACCAATACAAATAATTGTTTGATGAAAAGAAAAAGAGACAAAAAAAAACACATTCCTTTTTCCCAGCATTCCCCATGTGCAGGGGTAGAGAGCAGTGAACACTATGTAGGGAAAATGTTGATTTCAACACAATTTCTTCTTGGACTTCTAATGAGCTAGTTATCTAAATCAGGTGTATAAAACAGAGACATGCACATAAGAAGCAGTATGGGGGCCGTGAGGACCAGGATTGAGAACTGCTGGCATAAGCAACTAATTGTGTTATATTTGTTTATAGTCAAATATGGTCTGGAAAAATCTGAAAAATGGCTATTTTGGTCACAAAAGTTGCAGATCCTTGGTCTAGGGGCTATGGCCAAAAAGTAGCACCAGCCATGTGGCAGTTAAAATATCTTAACTAATATCTGACCAAGTCTCTAGGCCAGTGGTTGCCAACCCATTGATTGCGATGCCACAAATGTCTATATGCAGCACTTCATATACAAGATGTCCCCGTACCAAGCAAAGTGTGAGCCTCAAAGTAATAAGGGGCTGATCACATATTGTGTCTTTTGCATGCTCAGGTTTGTTATTTCAATTGTTGTTGATTTTTTTGCATACGCAAATAAAGGTAGGCATGACCCTACAGCATGCAGCAAGTTGAAAACATCCCAGCGTTTTTGTTAAACCGCGAAAACGCAAGGCCCATAAGCAGCATGCAAAGCTCTCACTGCTAACAGAAAACAGCTTAAAAAATGCACCTCTCACCTCAAATTAACATTCAGTTTAATCAGGCTTTGATCACACAATAACAATTAGCTCCAGTTGTAACTACAGTAACTAGTACATTTACATGTTTGTTTTTTTTGTGTATAAATCTTGCCTTTCAGAAAGGTTGAGTCTAGGGATCTTGGGCCAAAAAAGTTTGGTGACCATTGCTTTAGGTTTTTATAAAATTTTTAGAGGGCCGGACCAATACAGTCAACCAAGTTCAGATAATAAAATGCAGAGCACACAATTATGTCACTATTTAATAAACATTCATAAAAAAACAATGAAAATTATTAAGTTTACACAATGAGTGCATGTTTTTTAAAGAGCAGCATCACAAAATATGTCAACTTCATACGAGAAAGCAATAAATGCCACAGGGTTTGATTTGTTTCTCCTTAGTTCATTCATTTATTCATCCATTCATCCACTCATTCATAAGCTTGTGTTGGGTTTGAGGAAGTGCACTGAAGTCGAGTTGAATATCTGAGGTAGATAAGCGAAGTTGTACAGCAGGGCTATTTAATTAGTTTGTCATGGCAGCCAGTTCATGAAAAGCATCCCAAATGAGGGGCCTTAAGATATATGACTTGCAATATGAATGATGACACAACAGCATATAAGAGCATATATGCTGTATTTTTGCTCCTTAAGACACCCACGTTGTATTTTTCTACATTAAAATGTTAATATATTGTATTTGAAACTACATAATATCAGTGCAGTGTACATTTGTAAAATTTATTTTACAAGTATTCAAATGTTGCATTTCAAAGCACAACAAAAGCAGTGCATTGGTTAAGTAGGCTTCTACATTCAGACACATTTAAATGTTGTTTTGAACTGCATAACAATTATGGATGTGAATTATGTGACAATTTTGGAATTATGGATAGATTTTAGTTGTACGATTATATAGTCTGAAGAATAATTATGGTTTCACAGTTATCACAACTAATGTAAATTTAAGC
Organism: Danio tinwini; assembly: GCA_903798205.1. Lineage (NCBI taxonomy): Eukaryota > Metazoa > Chordata > Actinopteri > Cypriniformes > Danionidae > Danio > Danio tinwini. The sequence continues at coordinate 2,483,048 of CAIGQZ010001455.1, read as the reverse complement.
TTTATATTAGGTAAGTATTTAAATGAACTGTTGTTATTATCTGCGTTCATACATACATAATCATTTTAATAATTTGTAATAATTTGTCAAATATATCTTGTTTACATTGCACTGAAAGCCACGCACAACTCTCACTGCTACGGTGTGAGATGTTTTCTACTCTGTGCATCTGGAAGGCGCTAGCGCATCGCTCCGCTTGCGGGCACGTATTAGCATATATTCCTACATTGGAAATAACAAACTTGCACACGGAAAAGACACAATATGTGAATGACCCGCTGCTATAGTTAATCCAGTGTGTGTATTAGCCTTAGTGTAAAAGCTCAGAACTTTAAACTAGCACACAGGTGGCATAAGTTTGTTTAGTTGCAGCAGTTTCATTCCATGCAACAGAAATGCGGCGTTGAGAAGCCTTTATGATTAAGTATCCAAATGTTTTCGGCTGCTCGCGCCACTCGCTTAATGTCAGGTGACTCACGCTCTGTGCAGCCTTCAACTGCAGCTCCTGCTGTACAGGGAGTGCAGAATTATTAGGCAAGTTGTATTTTTGAGGATTAATTTTATTATTGAACAACAACCATGTTCTCAATGAACCCAAAAAACTCATTAATATCAAAGCTGAATATTTTTGAAGTAGTTTTTAGTTTGTTTTTAGTTTGAGCTATTTTAGGAGGATATCTGTGTGTGCAGGTGATTATTACTGTGCAAAATTATTAGGCAACTTAACAAAAAACAAATATATACCCATTTCAATGATTTATTTTCACCAGTGAAACCAATATAACATCTCAACATTCACAAATATACATTTCTGACATTCAAAAACAAAACAAAAACGAATCAGTGACCAATATAGCCACCTTTCTTTGCAAGGACACTCAAAAGCCTGCCATCCATGGATTCTGACAGTGTTTTGATCTGTTCACCATCAACATTGCACTGTTGTCGCACAACAGACACTGTTCAGAGAGGTGTACTGTTTTCCCTCCTTGTAAATCTCACATTTGATGATGGACCACAGGTTCTCTATGGGGTTCAGATCAGGTGAACAAGGAGGCCATGTCATTAGTTTTTCTTCTTTTAGACCCTTTCTTGCCAGCCACGCTGTGGAGTACTTGGATGCGTGTGATGGAGCATTGTCCTGCATGAAAATCATGTTTTTCTTGAAGGATGCAGACTTCTTCCTTTACCACTGCTTGAAGAAGGTGTCTTCCAGAAACTGGCAGTAGGACTGGGAGTTGAGCTTGACTCCAACCTCAACCCGAAAAGGCCCCACAAGCTCATCTTTGATGATACCAGCCCAAACCAGTACTCCACCTCCACCTTGCTGGCATCTGAATCGGACTGGAGCTCTCTGCCCTTTACCGATCCAGCCACAGGCCCATCCATCTGGCCCATCAAGACTCACTCTCATTTCATCAGTCCATAAAACCTTAGAAAAATCAGTCTTGAGATATTTCTTGGCCCAGTCTTGACATTTCAGCTTGTGTGTCTCGTTCAGTGGTGGTGGTTTTTCAGCCTTTCTTACCTTGGCCATGTCTCTGAGTATTGCACATCTTGTGCTTTTGGGCACTCCAGTGATGTTGCAGCTCTGAAATATGGCAAAACTGGTGGCAAGTGGCATCTTGGCAGCTGCACGCTTGACTTTTCTCAGTTCATAGGCAGTTATTTTGCGCCTTGGTTTTTCTACACGCTTCTTGCGACCCTGTTTACTATTTTGAATGAAACGCTTGATTGTTCGATGATCACGATTCAGAAGCTTAGCAATTTTAAGAGTGCTGCATACCTCTGCAAGATATCTCACTATTTTTGACTTTTCGGAGCTTGTCAAGTCCTTCTTTTGACCCATTTTGTCAAAGGAAAGGAAGTTGCCTAATAATTATGCACACCTGATATAGGGTGTTGATGTCATTAGACCACACCCCTTCTCATTACAGACATGCACATCACCTAATATGCTTAATTGGTAGTAGGCTTTCGAGCCTATACAGCTTGGATTAAGACAACATGCATAAAGAGGGTGATGTGGTCAAAATATTCATTTGCCTAATAATTCTGCACTCCCTGTATTGAACAGACGCACGTCACTTCATATAGTGGCCTTTTTTTTGACTGAACTAAATGTATTTTTGATTTCTTGGTCACACTATTTGGAGAGCCGGAAGAAATTGAATAGCCCTGTTGTACAGCATGCAAATTATTTTCACTGAGAGAGGTTCAGTATCTGGATTTGTTACATTGTTTGTCATTGGTAATTAGCCTATCGCTATTACATTGTATAGTCCATAAAAAGTGTGAAGCTGCCTGATTGGTTCTTGTCCCATGACTTTAACATGATATTCTGAAATGTTAAAATGTTTTCAATCCACTGCACCTAGAAAACGCGAGGATTTCGTATTGTGTATGTATCTCTTCCTATTTTATACGTCTCCATTTGAGACAATGAACTGGGATGTGCAAAAGACGTGTTATGTGAACGGCCCCTTTTGTTTACTCCCAATATCAGACCTCAGGATTGCACAGCATCATTTTTGTTTGAATTTAAATTTAATCAAGTACTTGTAAAATGTAAAATGCCCCCAGCTCTGCTCTAGGTCTTAAGTTTGGGGCTGGTCATTTATTTTTTTGGCATAAGGAAAATAATAAAATCCTTACAAATAATAATAATAATAGGGTTTCAGCATTACAAGCTTTTTTTCTGCTTTGCAATATACTTTTTTTTTTTAACAATTTGTAAATTTTCACTATTTTATTCTGAATTGAATTTAATTCAAAAGCCAAAATCACATGTTGTGCACTTTGTACATACAAACTTGTGTGTAATCTAAAATATTTCCTTAATATTTGTTTTTGTTACAGGGACAATGCTCTGGAGGAAGTGTGTAATAAACTGTGTGTGTGTAATGCAGTAAGAGATGCACTAGAAGGTGGCATCCTCAGTGTGTCTTTTCATCAGCTGCTTCTCAAACCCAGTAAAAATATCATTGGTTTTCTTCTTGAGGTATTAACATTGCTTTCATTGAAAAATGCATTGGTTTAATAAGTGTACAATGTGATTCAAAGTAAAAAAAAGTTTATTTTACTCTCAGCACTGTATATTTTGTGTCTCCAGGTATGTACAAGGTCATTGGAAAAGGACCACCTGCCTGAGATGAGCAAGTGTAAAATGGCTCTTTTCATCAAGTGAGCATGCTTACTCATATTCAAGAACAATTTTTTATTTAACCAGAAGCTTTTTTTGGTGCCTTTTTTTTCTTTCTTCCCTTCATTTAAACGTAAATGAACGCAGCAGTCATGTTCAGATCAAAACTTAAACGGTCAGTGTAGTATTGCCTGAGTGACCTAAGAATTAGGCTTTATCACATACACTCTATGAAAATATTCTGTGAAATATATCAGCATTTATTTGTCTTATTCCTCTAAGAATAAAGTAAAGCTTGAATTTAACCTAGAGCAAAGACCATGTAAAATTACTAATTGCAATTTGTCAGAACAATGTATATATTACAACACGATTTCACATAAAAATGCAAACAATGCAAACATACAATGTCATGTATCTTGGTTAAAAAATGCCATAGAATGTATTGACATCTTTCAAAAAAAATGTTTTTTACTATCTACATAGAAGATAAGTGCAAAAAAAACAAAACAGTTTTACTAGCCAAATTGGAATCCTGGATATCGGTCCTAGAATGAAAAGTTGTTTTAACCTGATTTGGAAGAGCCGTTAATATTAATATGCTCTGCTCATGCTGCCATTTGGCTCATGGTTCTGATGCTCACACAGTGAGCATTCTAAAATACATGTAAAAATGGATCATGCTTCATTTTCCAAAAACATATTTGAACAAACTAAGTAGATGCCTTGCCAAATTACAGTAGTTTCAACTGAAGTGATGAGGAGAGTAAGCGAGCTATCTGTAGGCAACAGAGTCTTCTCTTCCATTACTGCTCCTGAGTTATATGTTGTGAATAAAATATAGACTGAATTATACTTATATACAACAAAAAGGACTGACAAAGATGTACTTAGATTTGTATTCTGTGGATTTAATGTATCTGAAAATTCAGGCAGGAATTAGTGTCAACCTCCATATAAAATAAAAACCAATAATTGTTGAGTGATATTATACAATGCATATATGTGCATATATATATGCCGCCAGGGGTCACAAAGGAATGGGATGCAAACAGACAGAAATGGCCTATACGTTAGCTGTAAATACTCTGCAACTTGTGAATAATGATGATCAATGAAACAAAGCATTATAATTCCTTCATTAATCATTAAAAAGACAATTAGGCTACATTATTTAAATGCATTCGTTATGACATTGATAGGATCAAACTTATGATTCCTTTTTAATATTAAGGTATTTTTTTTATCTAAATGTATATTTCCCTGCCAATGTTGCTATTAAACACTTTGCCTGAACATGCTGCCAGCAGCTGTGAAACAGTGAAGCATTAATTAAATCCTTATTTTCCAAGGAGAGGAACAAATCATCATTGCACAGTTAAACGGGCACAAACAAAAATATAATTTAAATTAAAGTGAAATATTCACAGTTTTAGAGAAGCCTATATTAACTGTTTTCACTGTTAATTAAAATTTAAATAAGCAATGTATTAGAACAAACTCTGTTGGAAGAATGAGAGCAGTGGTGCCTGCAGCCATACGGCTGTATGCATTGTGCATACCTACCATGAGAGGGTGCGAATTAATTCCGCTTTTTTATTTATTAATTTTTTACATAATTACATTTTTGTATTATTTTTTATTAAGCAGTATACACTACAATATATTGACAAAGCAAGAAAGAATGAGAATAAATAAAGGTGTGCGTTTGTGTGTTTTAAAGTTTATGTAATGGTGGGAGATGGGTAAAGAAAATCTATTGGCTTGGTGTATTGGATATATCAATATTTTTTTTAATCAATCAGTTGGCCACTTACTGTGCTTAGCTTTCCTATTCTTTAACAGAACGACGTCTCCTTCCTGAATATTATCTCTCTCCTCAGTCCATTTTCTTCTGGATTGTCCTAACTTAAAGTTTCCTGGTGGAGTTGGGGCAACGCTTGCTTTCTGGGTTAAGAGCATTGCTGGTGAGAGCACTTGAGGCTTACTTGCATCTGTTGAAATTGGGGTTAAAGGTCAGGAATTCATGACCATGACTTCTGCCATTAAGGTTGTTTAGACGTCATGTGGAAGTCTTGTAGGGGTTTTCACCAAGAGTACTTCCAGAATACGTCTGGCTATCCCGATCATTCTTTCCCACACACACCCCCATATGAGAGGAGTGTGGAGCATTGAATGTCCAAGTGTGGCAGTTTCTGCCAGAAACCTTTTAGCTCTATGTCACCACTGTCAATTTGGAGTTCTTTCACTGCTCCAACAAACTTCTTCCCTCTGTCTGAACGAAAGTGCTTTACTGGCCCTCTCACAGCGAAAAAATGTCTTAAAGCACAAATAAAGCTTGATGCTGATAAAGACTCCATACCTTCCAAGTGAACTGCTCTGCTACTCAAGCAACTGAATATGACAGCCAGTTCTCAATGTTGTGCCCTCTTGTTTTGCATGTCACCGCAGTGAAAGGTCCAAAAACATCAAGACCTGTGTGTGTGAAAGGTGGATCTACAGAAAGCCGGTCTGGGGGCAAAGCCGACATCTTCTGACTCTCCATTTTACCTCTCACCTTCTTGCATAGGACACATTTGTGGATGATATTTGAAATGCATCTTTTGCAGCCGACAATCCACAATCCTGCACTACGTATAGCGCCAAAAAATGGCAGCCTTGGTGAGCCACTTGATCATGATAATGCTATATTAAAAGATCAGTCACATGATGTCTGTGTAGAAGTACCAAGGGATGCTTCTCTGGATCTGAGAAACCAGCACATTGAATGCGACCCCCGACTCTTAACAGACCTTCTTTGTCCACAAAGGGGTCAAGTCTTAGGAGTGTGCTACATTGTGAGACTTTACCATACTTGGTCAGACTCTCAAACTTTTCTCAGAACACTACTCGCTGTACAGTTTTAATTATAGTCGACTTAACTTTTGAGGTCTTTGTACATCAATGCCACTTTCGACAAAGACTGTTCGGTGAAGATTGTGAGAAGGAGTTTGTGACGAGAGTAAGAATTTTGACAGCTCCCACCAAAGACCTCCATTTCGAGAAACGTTGAAGTCTGCTTGAGTCTAGAGACTGCTCAGTAATGTCCGTTGCCAGGACTTTCACTTGAGGGTGAATTTTAACATCCTTTTCTACTTGGACAGGATTCTTTCACATTACATCTCTCAGGACCACATTTCCTAAGGAACTCTAGACCTGAAAGCCAGTTGGTAAGAGGTAAGTGGGCTGCTGGCACGAACTTAGTGGCATGATCTGCTGCATTCTATTCAGAACAGATGTAGTGCAACTGATTAGGTTCTGTGGCTTTCCTTATGCGTGCAACTCTGTTAGCCACATATGTACAGAATCTGCGTGTGACATTGTGAATGTATCCAAGCACTATGTGGCTGTCTGTATAAAAATGGATGTTGTGAAGCTTCAAGTCAATTTCTCCTTTTATGGATTCCATCTCACTCCACAGCCAGCACTGCAGCACGTAACTCAAGGTGTGGAACAGTATGCATTGGAAAGGGGGCTTACTTGGATCTTCCTATCACAAACATCACATGAGGCTGTCCATTTAAGTCCATTAGTTGGAGATATGCTACCGTGGCAATAGCTAAAGTTGAAGCATCTGCAAAAATGCACAGCTCACAAAGTGGAGCTCTGCACACTGAGGTTGGAACATAGGCTTGGGGTATTTGCAATCGGTCAAGCTCTGCTAAAGATAAAATCCAGGCCTTCCATGGACCTTCCTTTTCTAATGGAAGAACGGTGTCCCAATCCTGCTGGATTTTTAAAAGTTCCCTCACTAGAGCTTTGCCTTGCATAGTGATTAGACAGACAAACCCAAGAGCATAATATAAACTACTAACGGTGGAAAGGATCCCTCTTCGGGTGAAGGGTTTGCATTCTTGAGAAGCTTTAAACAAAGCAATCTGTCTTGAGCAGGGGTGCTCAACCCTGTTCCTGGCGATCAACCTTCCAGCTGATTTCAGCTCCAACCCTGATCAAACACACCTGAACCAATTATTTAGAACGTGAGGAGCACTTGATAATTACAGGCAGGTGTGTTTGATAAGGGCTGCAACTGAAAACTGTAGGAAGGTCGATTGCCAGGAATAGGGTTGAGCACCCCTGGTCTTGAGGTTCCAACTTATATCAAGGCTGCGTTGGAGAGGTATTGTATCTTTACTGAAATCTAGGTCTTTGAGGTCTTTGGCTCTCTCTCTAGAAGGAAATGCTTCCATCAATGCTTTATGCAGGTTCAAGCTTAACTTAGATAGCATTGTCTGTGTGCACTTTAAGAGATCAATGGCTTCTCTTTCAAATGGAACAGACGTGATACCATTGTCTACATAGAAATTTCGCAACACAAATTTCTTAGCATCTGTTCCGCACTATGGTGTGCCGTGTTCTGCTACTTGTCTCAGGGCATACATATTGCGACTGCTGGCGACAGACTATTGCCAAAGATGTGTGCAGTCATTCTGTTATCAATTATCTTCTTTTCTGGACAGTTGTCTTTGTGCCAAAGGAAGTGAAGATAGTAGCAATGTGGTTCTTTTACTTTGAAGCAATGGAACATTTGTTCTATGTCTGCCATTACAGCTATTTTCTCCCTACGAAAGCGCAACAACACACCCAAAAGAGTGTTGTTGAGGTCAGGACCACTCAGCAAAACATAATTTAGGCAAACTCCCCTGAACTGAGCACATAAATCAAAAACCACCCTTATTTTGTCAGCTCTGTGGTAAACACAGAAAATCTGCAAATACCAGCACAATGCAAGTTTTTTTCTTGTTTATTGCTGATTCCTGTGATGCTCCAAGGACAGAGGTGTCTTCGCTGAGGTCCAGCTACTGTGCCTAGACTGCAGCTCTGCACAAGACGTTTGGCCTTAGGAGAAATGGTCGTGCCCAACTGAGCCTGGTTTCTCTCAAGGTTTTTTAAATTCTTCACTTTCGCCAATTGGTGAAGTTTTTTCCTCTGCGCTGTCGCCACTGGCTTGCATGGTTCGGGATCTGTAGAGCTGCGCATCGATGGAATTGCTCTTCAGTGTTTGGACTCTCAGTAGTGATTATTAAACCACACTGAACTGAGCTGAACTGAACTTAAACACTGAAAACTGAACTGACACTGTTTCAATTCACTATAAACTTCCATGTGAAGCTGCTTTGACACAATCTACATTGTATAAGCGCTATACAAATAAAGATGAATTGAATTGAATTGTTTATGATTGATCACCTTCTGCATGAAGTCAAAGAAATGCATTTTCATTTTTGTTTTTTTTAAGAGAGTGTGCTGTAAAGAGCTTAGCCTCTGTATAGCTTGCTCTCTATTATTTGGGAGCTGAATCATTGGGGAGCGGAATGGAAGTGGCGCCACCCAGTGTCTATTCTCGTCAAGGTACACCTCTTTATCCATCATGTTTAGAAAGACTTTATCCTCCACAGAGAGAGTGGCTTTATCATCGTCTGGAGATCTGAAAAACACGTCCTCCTTTAAACTCATTGAATAGCTCTCGTTAAATTTGAGAGAACATGGTGGGTTGGGAATGTATGACAGAAGAGGTGACTCAGCTTTTTCTATGACGTTGATGCCCTTTGTGCACGAAGGGAAGTATGAAGTTCATCCATTGAGAAGTACGTTGGTCTTGTAAGCGTTCACACTTGATTGACGATGAATGCCATCAAGGCAAACTTCTCCCACTATCACCCAGCCCAGTCTAAGCGCTGTGCATATGGTGTGCTGTGGGGTCCATTTCGTTGTTCACGCACTTTGTGCACACTAAGAACACATTGTCCTGAGAGGAGAAGGATAGGAGCGTTAGGATCTAAAGGTGGTATTTTCTACCTAAAGGTGTATCTGACACCACTAGTGAGGTGGGGAAAATGCACAGCTACCTCAGGCATAAGGATTTCATATCTATCGTCTGGTCAAGGGTGGAAGGGTGGAAAGAGCAACTATTGTTTTTCCATCAAGTGATTCGAAAGAGAATCCATTTACTTTTCTTCCCATCGTAGACACTATGCCTGAACACATCTTCAGTGTGTAAGGGGAAGAACTACTATCGATGTAATAGATCTTCACCAAAGATCTATTACTCTGCTCATCTAGTACAGCATAAATGCGTTTGGCCTTTTCACACTGATTAGAGGGATTTTCCTTCAGGTGTGCTTTTTGGTTCATCCAGATGTTTGCTCTTGAATGTTTGACACAAATGAAGTGGATGAGGCTTATTGTGCACAGTGCAGACCTTGTTTGGTTCTACATTCTTTTCCAGGGTTCCTTCTTGGTTTGATTGTGCAGCCATTATTTCAGTTTTTTTGGCAAAGACAGAAGCTCTGTTACTCATCCTGGCAGCTCCTTTAGCTTTCGTGCTGCTCAAACAGACAAATGAAGCAAAAGCAAAACTAGGATCGTTTCTGGTTCTTGCTTGGTTTAAACAAACTCAACAAAGAACTTAATAGAAGGAAAATATACTTTGTGGTCTTTGTTGTACCTGGAACCATTTGTAATTTATTTATGGTAGTTTTTCAACAATGGGGTTAACTTCTTGTGCTGTGTCGAGATAAGCTAGTTCAGGCAAACGACCACTCTCTTTTGCAGACTGCAGCTCAAGCAGCAAATAACCAAGATCTCTCAGACGATGGATGTCTTCGTTTGATGCGAGGGAAAACATAAATTATTTTAACATTGCTTGCTCTTGGCACAACCATAGCAGACCATAACCTGCTAGTCTTCTATAGCAGTCTTCTAGGTGACGCCATACTGGATTACTGACATAAACTGATTTGATCGAGCCATCTTATGAGAAGGTCGATGTCCTCCTTTTTAGTTAGATTAAGTTCACTGTTTACAGCATGAAAAGACATTTTCCATGCCCCGTAATTTTCAGGGCAGTCATCAAACGGAAACAAACCTGAACTCACAATTTCTTTCTTCAGCAGATATGTAGTGAAGTCATTGACGTGTGGTGCTGACGTAGAGCACCCAGCAGGTTCTTGTGAGAGCAGATCTGTTTCACACTGTATTCTTACTGGATAGATTTGATGCCTCACCTCATCTCCACCATATGGATCAATATTTACTTTCGAAAGAGAACACTGGAGGCTGTGTTGAACTGTTTGTTCCTGCTTCATAGGAACTATCTCTGATTTAGACTCCTCTATCTTTATGGGTGAGTGGGAGCTCAGTGAGCCTTCACCATAACTTTGTGTCACATACTGAAAATTCTCATTCTTATGTTGCAAAGTAGAAGTCAGATTACAAGCATTTGGTAGCTGAGATTGTGTCTACACATACTCTCTGGTGCTCTCACCTAGTTCCTCTTCTCTTAGAACTGCAGCGTCGTAAACATCTGCTTCTTTAGATGCTGCTACAGCTTCTTTCTGCAGTTTCAAAACATTTAATTTAGCCTCAACCTCTGCTTTTCTTTGTGCTGTCTGCTTGTTTTTTGTTGATGCTCTTCTAGTTGAGCTTGTTCTCTCATCATGATGGCTTCTTTCTCTGCATATGAGGCTTTTACTTTGCATGCTGCCGCTTTAGCTCTTGCTGTGGTCGCAGCTGCACTGGCTGAAGATCTAGGAGACTGATGTTATCTGCCTGACCATGATTCTTTTTCTAGAGCTTGGTTAGCTTTTACATTTTTGCAAGATTGTGACTTGTCCATCTTGATATTACAGTCTAACTCACTAAGCTTGTGCTTGCTTAACTTCTCCAGTCGCGTAGACGACCCTTTACTATTCTGCCCTGACAATGATGTTCTGAACCAAAGCTGTGACAAATAGTTAACATAAATAAAGCACCATCACACTTTCTTCTTGCGCATATGATGCACTCTTTACTTGATTCACTTCAATAAATCAAAGCACAGCTTACAAAACGAAACAACACCATACAGTACAGCTATGTTTGTGGACAAATGCAGGAGTGCACAATGTAAACAAATTCAAATCACAACAGAAAAAGCTGACCATTTTATAGTAATATCTTTTGGAAAAACACTTGGAATAAAATTGACAAATGTGTATGTATCTTTATAAACGTTCTTTGTGTGTCTGAAAAGCTGAGGATATGCATTTCATAATATTCTGTCTTAAGCTGTGAAGTGTAACTTAAGAAGCCAGGCACATTTGCAATAAATGATTTTAACCAGCACTTAGTTAAACTAATTTGTCTACTGTCACTGGAGCTTCTGCTACGAAAGCTTCTTGGGTTAGTTTTATGATGGATTCATGTTTTAGGAACAAATGTGAAAGCAAAAACACCCATAAATGTGCAATATTTCAGAACAAAGCAAACAAGAAAAAAATGCCTGTAGGTCCTGTTCGCCATTTTTAATTTATCTTTTTGACTTCATTACTGTATTCCATATAAAATCTTCTATTTGTGGATTGTACAAAAATGTGATGCCTTTTACCTTTGTGTTTTTGCCTATTTTTCAGACATTTTAATTTTTTTTCTTGTTTTCTTTATAGGACTGTTTGTGATCAGTTGGGGGATGTTTCTCTGGCCTTCGTGGTGTCATCTCATAAACTGTTTAAGGATCTTCTTCAAGAAGAAGAGAAGAAGATCCTGATGGAGCAAATGAGGAAAAGCTCAGATATCATAAACCTCAGTTCTAAACCACTGCCATCATTTTATGATATACCTGGTATATCCCAAAATAGCCTGATGGGTTAATGAAAAATATCTAAAATGTATAATTTGTACTGGTTGTAATGTGCTTTTTGTTTTGTTTTTAACAGCATCTGCCAGTGTGAATATCTGCCAGCTTGAACAGCAGCTCATTCTGTCATTAGATGCTAGGCATATTCGACAAATACTTATTGAGCTGCACGGGATGGCAGAACGACCGTTCTGGATGGTTAACACTAAGGTAAAGTAACGCTGCAGTAGAAGCTTTAATGCTTTTTGTTTCTTATTCTGAAATGTGAAATTGTGTTGATAAAATCTAGTCATATGTCCTTTATTTGTGTAGATTGCATAACTGAGTCAAGAGTATTTCATATACTTTGTTTTGCAGCTAATTAACTACATTGTTCCATTCTTTGACTAATTTGCAGCATCAGTTTTGATAAATTTTTGCTTGTTATAAGTTTACATTTTCTAGAAAATAAGAATTTATAAACCACTTAAAGTGCTATCTAACTAGATATGTATGATTTTGAGCTATTGAGCTTTACATTTAAAACATAAAAAATTTGCATTCCATATACCAGAAATGATTTTCTAAATAAGGTTTCTAAAAAATTTTTTTTCCTAAATGTAGTTAAAAAGCAAAACACAAATGATGTAATAAAAGTCATCACAGAAAAAGAATGTGTGAATGACAAAAATGGTCGCTAGAACAACATAATTTCCCATGTGATGTGTGTGTAGTTGTTAATATTTGACTTGTAAACTTTATTACTCAATTTAGTTTGTAATTGTGTGTGTATATATGTTTGTGTGTGTGTGTGTCTGTGTGTGTGTGTGTGGATGTACCAATATCATTTTTTAAAAACCAAAGACCAATATTTTTTTTTACATTCTAGTTTAAAATTGAATCTAACTGTGACTCATTGCAAACCAACAAATATCATTTACAGTAATAAAATTTGTCAAGGTTATGTGATCAAAAAACTGAAGAGACGAGGCAGCTTGATCTTATTAATAGACTAATTATTTTAAAGGTGCTGTATGTAAGTTTTTGACTCTTCTAAAGCATAAAAATACCATAATATGTGTGCAGATATTTAAGAAACATTCCAAGTGAACATATTTGTCAGATATTCTGCTTTGAAAATGGTTTTCCGTGCCGGAACGCTGTCTTTGTTTAGGTAAATTTCACCTGCACAATGCCAGTTTAGCCAATTATAATTCAGCACCCCGGGTTGCCTTGTTGGAAATCAGCGTATTTCATTCATGCATTCAGAAAGACTCTGAAAGCATGCGTCCGTCACTGAAATAGACAGTATCAGACATCAAAATGAGACCGATTCAGTTCCACATGAGGTTATTAATTAGCAAATGATATAAATATTATGAACGTAAACATTAGGTGAGCAGGTTACATTGTAACTGTGTGTCCTAACAACACACTTTGTGAAGAGATGCACAGTAATGAGCAGTTTGGTTGTTTTCACCAGATGAAACACAACAGAAATGTAAATGCAGCCATTCAGAAGCACAGAATAAGCACTCACTCACGAAACGGTAAGGTTTAGAATCTATTCAAACTCCTATTGTTAGCATTTAGCACTGAATAAAGCACACAAGATTTACCTGTGGTGATCACGGTCATAGGTTTCACATGTTGAGCTGTGAGAAATAGAAGCCGTTTCTAATATATCAATTCAAGGTGTTGGTTAGAACCAAAACTCCTTTTAAAATGCAAAATATTTCCTCTGTCGCGTGTCGTTGCTTTTATTTAGAACACAGTTTAAATCACTCACTCCTGTACTCAATCTGGCATCCCGTGTTTGCTTCTATTTTGATCCAGGAGTGCAATACCTAGTTCAATCACTGGGTGTCAAACTTACATATTGCACCTTTAATTAAAGCCATACATATGGTTAATTTTGGATGAAATGTAATTTTGGCTGCTGTCTTCCACCAATGTGTACTTTCACTTTAGACTCACACCTGTTATCATTTGTTATATTAGTATTCTGACTTTGTTACATGCATTTAACCTGTGTTGCAGTGCAAGAATGTATTTATATAAAAAACTGCATTGATAAGCTGAGAGAGAAATGCACAATTATTCCGTTTCTGCTGTGTCTGGCATGTTAAACTGACTTTCAGCATTAAGTTTGAAATTTTTAAACCCTCTTATACTGTTCCTGCGTGACTCGCCTGAGTCCAAGGTTTTTATTTTTCCAGCAAATAATAACTTGGTTTAAATTTCTTATGTACTCACCAATCTGATGCTGCAAACTCCATGCAAACAATAAAAGAACTTCCTTAGAGACTCCATCTTCCAAGCATCAGAGAAAACTCGCACAACATGAGAGAGACCCAGAACTTGTCATTATTAATCATTAATATTCATATATTGAGCTAATTTCGCTATAGATTATGGTGGATAATGGTGGCACCGTTTTAAACTTTTTCTGTGAAGCAAACTTTTCATTCCATTGTGTTTGTGTGTGCGTGTTCAAAAGCGCAAGAAGCTGGGTCTCTCTCCACAGCTGGAAGTACACACATCCTCCAGCCTTTGTTCACAATCATGAAATAGCCTATTTAACTGCAGTTTTGTAATATTTAAAACTGTTTTGCAAAGACAGCAAGTCCTGCAAATCTTTTTAATAATAATGCACCTGTCGGAACAGCGATTTCCCTTAGTGCTTCTAGATAGTGTGGAAGACCTCCAAATTTATCTGTTAAAGTCATTTTTATAAATATAGCTAGAATAAAACTAGGCTTGCCCATTTCTCATATTTCTAAACTATGTTCTCCCATGGTTTTAACAGTTAGATTAGCTACTTAACGTTTAAAACGTTTTATGTTGCTGCCGAGTGAAGTTAATTTCAGAACTGCTGTCCAGTTACTGAATTAATGTATTGCGGAGTTGCAATCTTGCCTGTAAACCACTTTCTGATGAAAAGAATTCTCAGAATTATAAGCGCAATTTTAAATGCTACCTATTTGATATTAATGAGCGTTCCTATTTTCAGTTTAAATGGCGTAAGTCTTTTTTTGTTCCACCGTAGTTTTGAGACCTCTCGTATTATATGTTTGTTTGTTGGTCACATCTGTCACATCACTAAATGTAATCTTTCTATAAGATATCATGAATCAGTGTTACTGTAACGTGATATAAAAGGTTACCATTTTAGCAAATCTTAGTGATTCGTGTCTTACCGTGTGTAAGGTGTTCAACTCATAAATGAACTTGAATTTATGAATGAAATCACTGGTGCAGCATCAGCGAGTATTCATTGGCTTATCTCTCACACACCTGGAGCGCACATTCCATACATGAATGATACAGCACAATCACCGGAAGGCAACAAAACCCACCTTTCCAGTTCACAGTTAATCAATTTAATTCATCTTTATTTCTATAGTGCTTTTACAATGTAAATTGTGTCAAAGCAGCTTACCATAGAAGATTGTAGTAAATTGAAACCGTGTCAGTCCCGTGTTCTGAGTGTAAGTTTAGTTCAGTTTATTCATTCATTCATGTTCTTTTTGGCTTAGTCCCTTTATTAATCTGGGGTCGCCACAGCAGAATGAACCGCCAAGTTATCCAGCATATGTTTTTACGCAGCGGATGCCCTTCTAACTGCAACCCATCACTGGGGAACACCCATACACTGTCATTCACACACATACACTACGGACAATTTTAGCCTACCCAATTCACCTATAGCACAATTCACCTATGTCTTTGGACTTGTGGGGGAAACCGGAGCACCAGGAGGAAACCCATGCGAAGGCAGGGAGAACATTTAAACTCCACACAGAAATGCCAACCCACCCAGCCAAGGCCGTGTGGTTTAATTTTCACTGCTGAGAGTCTAAACACATAAGAGCAAATCCGTCGATGCGCACCTCCACAAGTCCCAAACCATGCAAGCCAGTAGCGACAGCAGCAAGGGACTTCACCAATTGGTGAAAGTGAAGGAAAAAAAACCTAGAGAGAAACCAGGTTCAGTTGGACATGACCTTTTCTCCTATGGCAAAACCTCTTGTGCAGAGCTGCAGTCAAGGTAGCGGAGGCTAGAGAAGGCTGGGCGTCCATCGTGGAGAAGCTGCAAGTGGGAGAGGTCACTGGCTGGTGTACAGGCTGGCCCTTCAGGATCAATGCGAAGACTCCTCTGTCACTGGGGTCTTACAGGAATCAGTCTTATGCTCTCCACTCCTCCATGACCACCACAGCAACTGCTCAGAATATGGCCTGGTCCAGGATTATGGAAACCTTGGGAATAATAAAAAAAGTCTTATCCGCAGATGCCATTCAAATTTAAATGTCTTTTGGGGAGTGTTCCTGGCTCTGGTTGCCCTAAATAATGCAGACTAACTATCCTTTAGAGGATTTGTATTTCAAAGGCTTCTGTTTTATGTGTATGCTAGTTATGCCACTCACATCACAGATCAGGTAAGCAAAGCTAGCGGCTAATACCCGCTAAGCTCAAGTAAACTAACCCTTTGCGTCTACTTAATACCAGCTATTAGAAAAAGGTAAACTGCGACTTGAAGTGCAACTTTTAAATCCTGTCTCCTGCTCTTTTTCCTCAGTTCTGCCCACTATCATGTCTAATGTGGTCTGAAATGGTTGATTGTTTATTTTTATTTCTTTAAGTATTTCATTTTCTCTGTTATCATTTTATCTACCAATGATTCCTACTTTAAAATGGGTTCACCCAAAATAAAAGATTATAAGTATTGCCTTTACCTTAAACTGTTAAAAAGATCTCATCTGTCTGACATACCTGACCCCTGCTGTAGGACACCAGATACCTTGGCATTTGTAACTCGGGTTACTAACCGCAGTGAGGCATCAGCAATATTGTGCTCCAAGGGGCACCTACCATCAATCTTGGTCAATTACCCTATCAGGAATCCACACGTGCCCACATTCGCAACCTCACTTTATAGGCCTAAAGTGGCACAGGAATCTTAAGGCGAAACCCAGTTTTGAATCAGGCCAGGCGGTCGGTGACTTCATAGCACGTATTGTGCTAAAGGCCCATACTGTTTGAGAGTTTGCGCCTACTTGCAGTGTGGGCAAATGATCTGGTAGTGCCTGCAGTGGGCACTCAGGAAAGTCTAGCCAGATAGTCCATTTAAAAACCAACACCAAGCTCAAGTAGCATGTAAACCCTAGTCTAAACCCAACCCATTAAAGGACTATAGAACCTTTGTCCTGGACAAAACCATAGGTTTAGCTATTCTCTCTCTTCCCCTTTTTATTTATTTATTTTTTAAATGTATTTCTTTTTACACACATTTATTTGAGTGTTTGGTTATTTTGTTTATCTTATCATTATTTTTATTGTTTTAGTTTAAACCAGACCACAGTGGTTTAAAAAAAGAACCAATGTTTGGCCCGCACATTTTCCCTAGCTGATGACAATGTCAGCCTAATAATATAGCACACTGTAAACTTTTCGCAAATTGGCATTCGGATCCCTCTTTCTCTTGTGCTCTCTCTGTCTCACCTAGCGATCCAGTATGTCACGTGCACCCAGCCCTGCTGCTCACTGGGACCAACTGGAGGTCTGGTTAAATGCCTTATCCCGCAACCTCCTGCCCAACCAAGCCACGGAGCTGCAGCCGCTAAGCAGCAAACGACCTCGCACACGTCCTTCTCACCCAGGCAAGGTTGATCGAAAGCTAGCTCTACCAACTGGAGCATCAGGCCAAGGAGGCCCAGGACACATGTGAGATGACAAGGGAAAAGAACACCGACCTTCAGGAGCAAGTGGACAAACTAAAGAGTGCCCTGATGGAGCTACAAGTAGTCACCTGACACGAACAAGAAGAGATGGAAGCCAGAAATGAACTGAGTGCAAGGCAGCAAGAAGCTGAAACACTACTGCAAAGAGCAGAGACAAAGAGACAGAGAAGCTCCAGTCACGGCCTCTGAAAGCCACCTGCAGAGGACCCAAGCAGAAACCCAAGCCATAACCCAACAAAGAGACTTTCTGAAAGATGAACTTGACAAAGTTCACCTGGAGCTGTCACAACCCTACAATCTCAGAGATGACTTGAAAGAGGAAGTGGCCCTCAACAAGCCTCAAAGCCAAGACTTTACAGCACAGAGAGGAAGTAAAAGCCTATTTCTACTTCCCCAGCCAGCATCCCAGAACGCCCATCAGCAGCATTGTGAAATTACTCTTTCCAAAGAGTCCCCAAGACAGACACAGCCTGTCAACAAAGGACCTAAATAAGCTGGCTAGAAACATTTCAACTTTCACTCCAAACCTCACTGGAGGCAACGACGTGCACGTCTACTTACAAGACAATGACTTTCACCTACCAACGGTGGATAGCGCCACCACACATGACAAGTTATATCTGCTGAGAATTACTTCTAGCCGTGAAGTGACAAGTTTGCTGGACCGACAGTCAACACCATCAAAGGAGATTATCAGATTAGAGAGTTCCTTGAGCCCGAGTCAGAACAAGGACTAATTGCGGCTATGAATCTCAAGCAGAACAATTAAGAGACTGCACAGGCATATTAAATTCTGTTACGCCAGGCCTATTTTGGAGCACGAAATTAGTCAGGAATGGAGGAAGACTTTAATTTTAAGACTCTGTTTCTTAGAAATCTGCATTCTACGGTGAGTCAGCATTTGGTGAGGATGGCTTGTCCACACACCATGACCACCCAACATTTAGTGTCATTTAGTCCACAAGGCTTATTTGAAACAAAAGACTTTCTCTGAAAAGACTGTCAAAACCACCACTGAGAAGAGACATCTGTAACCTACAGTTACCAAACTTGCCAAACCCAATCAGCGCTGCCACAACCAATCTCACTGGCTCCACAAATGTCTACAAATGACATTGCAGACATGCATGTGTCTGACTCTCCAAATCACCACCTCTTTGACCCCTTCAACCACCCGACCTCCCTGTCTGACCTCAGCTGCACTGCAGATGTGACAAAAACTTCAACGTCTTAAAAACAGGTGCGTGTGAATCATAACACTCTTTGGTTTATCCCTGAAGACCCCACGACACCCACAGTTTGTGTTCCCTCAAAGCACGAGGGGGGTGATACTAATGTATGCCCACGACACACCTTACTCTGGTCACCACTGCACAAAAGCCATGTACAACGCATTGAAACAAGTGGCATACTGGCCCAGCATGTCAAAACATGCCTAATGCGCCTCCAGCTTCAACCATCTAACCCAATTCACCAAGCACCACTGCAACAAAGGGGAACCACCTTTCCATTATTAGACATCCACATGGATCGGGCAGAACCTTTTCCGCAGTCCACAATGGGTAACTTGTATTTTTTTTTCTCTCAAATTTATATGCTGGTCCACCAAGTGGGTAGAGTGTCTCCCTGCACCTGATGACACAGCCCAGACCACGGCATATCTTCTGATGATGAAGAGTTAACTCAGACTGCAGCACCGACTCCATGACCAACATCATGCAGGAAGTGCAAAGACTCCTGGGAGTACACGCTCAACTGCGTACCAGCCAACCTTTAAATATGGCCATCACAACCAGATTAAGAGACATTTGGCTACAGGCCAGGAAATGGGGAAAGACCCCGCAACTGGTGTCAAGGTGAAATGTTCAACCAAGCACAGCCCTCACTGACAAACCAATTCCCCTGTTCCATCTCTCTCTGCCTTTTTTACACAGGATGCTGATACACAGGATGCAGCCACAACCTTGTATTTCTGTCTTACCAAACACTTGTTTTCCTTCCAATTAAAAAAAATCTTTGTGAACATGCACACATGCATACCAAATCGTCACAAGAGAACCGAATGGTTTATTTATTTATTTTTTGAACCGTCCCATCCCTGCTAAGCAGTTTTTTTATATGATATTAAAGAAGTTTATATGTGTTAGTTAGATTCTAAATAAAACCATTCATTGGAGCGCAGAGCACTCTTCTGTGCTTCTGAATGCCTGTTTTTTATTTATTTATATTGTTCTGTTATATTGCATCTGCTGTGGTCAGCCAAATTGCTTGAATCATTTGACATGTTACACATTCACACGTCAATTATCCCTTAACATGATGGTACACGTTAGCATGCAATTTAAGTATGGCAAGCCATTTTGACTTTTATTCATTCTCAGGATATGTATTCTTATAAGAATATGAACATTCTTGATATCAACAATTCAGTTCTAGATATCAAAATGGTAATTGTTGATATCAATATTACATTTCAACTAGTAACAACATTAATTCTTGATAGCAGCAATGATGTCACCATTCGCAAAAATACAATTGTTGATATCAAGAATTCATATCCTGTTATGCAATAAAAGACAAAACGGCTATTCTGGCAAGCCATTTTTACTTTTATTGCTTAACAGGATATGAATAATAGATATCAAGAATTAAATTGTTGATATCAAGAAGTAAATTGTTGATCAACAACTTAATTGTTAATATCCAGAATGCTAATTGTTGATATCAGGAATTGCATTTCTACTAGTAACAATGTTAATCCTTGATATCAACAATTCAGTTTCATTAATTAAAATGTTCATTCTTGATATCAGGAACTGAATTTCAACTAGTAACAATTATAGTTCTTGATATCTGTAATTGTATTTTCACTAGTTAAATGTAACCATAGGCTGCCATTCAAATTTATTTGTTGATATCAATAATTGATTTCCTACTAGTTAAAATTTATATTTTACACAAATAAAATTCTTACAAGTAAAAGCATTTATTTTTTATATCAGTTGTCATATGAATACTAGTGCAAATTCTTGATATCAACAATTGAATTGTTACTAATAAAAAGTGTAATATTTGATATCAAGAAAAGGTTTATGTATGTGTATGTATGTATATGTGTGTGTTTACTTATGTGTTCATGTAATCGTACTAATATATATAATATTTGTATTAAATTTTTTTTTGTTTGTTTGTTTTTTAGTGGGAGGTTCCTGTTGACTATGTAAATGTCATACTAGCAATAAAAGACAAACTGACACGAGACCTGGTGTACATCTTAATGGCCAAAGGTCTGCACTGCATCAGTATAACGGTGAGTATCTGTGCAGTATCTGTGCAGTTAAGCGAGTATCTGAACTCACTTAAATATTATTTAGTATATTTACCATGCACAGCAGTTTATAAAAGGCTTCTTAAGACACATCAAATGTTTGTTTTGGGTTTTTTTAACAACCCCAAATCCAAAAAAGTTGGGACAGGATGGAAAAAGAAAATTGAAAAATGCATATGCCCATATATATTTTAACAAAACAAAGCAAAACCACATTCTGCACACATTACAAAGTACTGGCTACCAAGGAGGAGGATACAGGTACTTGACTGGCCTGCCTGCAGTCCTGACCTGTCCCCAATAAAGAATATGTGGCACATTTTGAATGAAGACTCGGTACTGTTGCCCACTTTAAGACTTGTTTGCAGAATAAATGGGACAAAATTACACCTGAAACACATCATCACTTGGTGTCTTCTGTCCCCAAATGTCTGTTGTGAAAAGGAATGACAACATTTCAAACTAGTAAATGCTTTACTGTTCCAACGTTTTTTAAATGTGTCGCAAAAAACAAAATTGAAATGCGTGTTTGTTTAAAAGCAAAATTATGAGGCGCACATTAAATGTGCTCTTGTATTGTCTGCAATGAAATACAAGTCAAAGTAAATTTAGACATTACTACTTTCTGTTTTTATTTGTGTTTTCCTTACCGTCTCAACTTTCTGATTTGGGGTTGTAAATTGAGCAGCAACAGTAGTCATAGTACAATAGCAGGTTTTTTAGACAAGGTTAGATAACAGGCTAGAAAACAGATGCTGAGACTGATTTTGTGTGTGGATTTAGGTGTATCGGTAAATGTTTGGAGTTGTTAAAGAGTTTATAATATATCTACCAGCTGTTCTGCATATTTTGACAGGAATGCTCTAATTTGCCTAATTTAACAAGGTGTGAAAGACTTGGCTGTGGCATTGCTGAGATGTATGTGTGCAGTAGTATTTAATACACTAATGTCTCCAATGTCTGTTGCTGGAGGTTGGCAAAAATGAAATTGATTTAATTAAAGAAACTCTTTGCAAACACTAGCAGAAACAGCAGGGTGTTTGTTAGAACTAAACACATATGAGTGATTCAGCATGTACATTTAATAATGTTAAAGAAGGTTAATATGTGTTAAAATAGATTATAAACCTTACTATTTTGTGAGTGAGTGCATATTCTGTGCTTCTGAAAGGCTGTATTTAAATTTCTGTCATGTTTCGTCTGGTGCAAACAGACAAATTGCTTATCACTGCGTATCTCGTCACAAAGTGTGTTGTTAGGACACAAGGTTACAGTGTAACCTGCTCACCTTCATGATTGTGAAGTGCTTTGGGTGTATGGCCATACACAATAAATGCGCTATATAAATACACATTACATTACACTTACATTCATAATATTTATATCATTTGCTCATCAGTAACCTCATGTGGAACTGAATCTGCGTCTCATTTAGGAGTAAGGGAAATATGCAGTTTTCCACCAAGGCAACCTGGGTGCTGAAATATAATTGGCTAAACTGGCATTGGGCAGGTTAAAAAGACCAAAACAAAGACAGAATTCCGGCACGAAAAGCACATTGTCAAAGCAGAATATCTGGCTTCAGCATTGTTTTTCAAATAAACAAGTATGTTCACTTGGCATGTTTCTTAAATATGTGCAAACATGTTATGTTATTTTTATCCTTTAGAAGAGTCAAAAACTTACAGCACCTTTAACTGTTAACATTCTTTATTCTGACTACTTATTGCATGCATTTGAATCGGAAAGGTGGGTTGTTTTGCAATGTACTTATATGTACCTAAAAAAATGTTTTAATGTTATATGTTGTTAAAATGTTATACTGTACTGAGTTCTCTATTGTGGGTAGGTGTTAATTTTATTTACTTATTTATAAGTTCAGATGTCAGGTTTGTTGTTTGCAATTTCAACCAGCTCTTTTTTTGTTGTTGTTTCAGGATTTTGTACATGCTTGTCAGCTTTTTACGGCATGCCTGGAGCTGGTGACAGAGTTTTCTCCAAAGCTGCGTCAGGTCATGCTTAATGAACTACTGCTGATGGAGGTTAGAGCGCATGAGGAAGGCACTGCCAAAGGCAGAATAGCGAGACCTCCACCTGACCTGGTCAGCAGGGTTCGCGGATATCTGGAAATGAGGATACATGGTATTACATTTACTGTCATAACCCAAAAGTTGCAGGTTTAATTCCCAGTATCTGCAGGAGTTGTCATTAGGAAGAGTGAATGAGCAGCTCTTTTCTCCACTTTCTGCCCCCGCTAGTTCCTTCTCTTGTGCCACAGCAGAATGGCTGCTCATTTTGTGTGTCTGTGTATGCGCATACTAGGGCTGCCGCAATTTTTGATATAATTAACTGATATAATTGACACTTTTATTTCATTGACACGTTTATTATTATCATCCGCTTGTTAAGTGTGACGTCACGCGAAGGAGCTTCCGGGTCCAAGCGCTCTATGAAACTGAATGAGGAGACTCATCAAATGCTAATAATAAACGTTTACAAAGCGATGTAATACTTTTGAAAATCACGATTGCAATATATATGTCCATGCCTAATATCTGATGGCCAGAAAGTGATACATTTTTTAAAAATTGTTAAAATTTTGGTATTTGTGATGCAGCAAGCCCAGTGATTGTTGTGTACATTATGACTTTATATAAAATTTACTTTAATGTGTGATATGAATAAAAAGTTATCATAAACAAATATTTAGTCAATTCAAATTAGTGGCAGCTTGGACCCGTAAACAGTATTACATATGTCACCAACACGTCACTACTTAACAAGCGGATTAGGGACAGAGCACCTACGGTTCGTAGACCCTATTCATCATATTCTTCGCGTATGAGCGGGCGTAGCCATTTGAGACGTCCGGTCTCATTCACTTCTATTTATTTTTAGACATTAAAAACTGCTTGTAATGCTGCTTGACATTGCAAACTGATATTGTATTATTTTAGTATTTTGCGTTGTCTGTATTGTCATGAACACACTTGTTTGTAGAGCAAGTTGTTTGACCGTTTATCATTCCTAGTCATTTCTCCCATAGGCAACTGAATCGAAAGTTCCAAAAAAATCCCAAACAACGCACTTCTGCTTTGAAGAATAAGGTCAATTGAAATTGCTTTGTTTGTTATTATTATTTAGGGGACCGAAGACCTATAGTGCATAGGTCATATTGGAATTGCTCAGTGTATTATTATTATTAGTGACAGATTCATTCATATTTATTTCTATTTCTATTTTCTATTCAGGTGGAAATAGAGAATAAAGAAAATAATTAGCGTAGCTGCTGTTTATAGTGTATATAAACGAGATGCAAAAACCTGCGTGGAGCACATTCATGCATTATACCACTATGTGATGCATTATGCTTTACTAAAAAGATAGTAGTTTTGAACTGTGAGAGTGTATTTGAGCCTCAGACATTATCAGGAAGTCTATTCCAGAGTTTAGGAGCCATAAATGAGAAGGCTTGACCTCCTTTACTCGACTTTGCTATTCTTGGTACTGCCAGAAGCCCTGAGTTTTAAGATCTTAAAGAGCGGGTTGGATTTTAGCAAGACAGCAGGTTGGTTAGATAAACAGGAGCTAGATTATTTAAAGCTTTATAGGTAAGAATCAATATTTTATAATCAATAGGAAACTTAACAGGCATCTAGTGTAGAAGGATAAAATTGGGGTGATATGATCATATTTTCTAGACCTGGTAAGATTTCTGGCAGCTGCATTGTGTACTAGCTGAAGTTTGTTAATAGAGGATGCTGGGCAACCAGCGAACAGAGCATTACAGTTATCCAGCCTAGCAGTCATAAAAGCATGAACTAGCTTTTCTGCATCTGAGATGGATAGCATACTTTGTAACTTAACTGTATTTCTCAGATAAAAGAAGGCAGTTTTTTGACATGGTATATATGATTTTCAAAAGTTAAAGTTAATATTCACAAACTGGTAACGGTCAGCTAAGTATGACTTATACCATTGGAGAGCCTGTCCCTGGATACCTGTAGAATTTAAGTGATCTATGAGGATATTGTGGTCAATGGTGTCAAATGCAGCATTAAGGTCAAGTAAAACTAATAACTAGATGCACCCTTGGTCAGCAGCTAAGAGTAAATCGTTGGTTATTTTTACTAATGCGGTTTCTGTACTGTGATGAGGCCTGAAACCTTACTGAAACACTTCAAAAACATTGTTCATCTGCAAAAAGGAGCATTATTGGGCAGAAACAGCTGTTTATAGTAATTTAGCCATAAATGGAAGATTTATAATAGGCCTATAATTAGCTAAGTTGCTGGGGTCCAGCTGTGGTTTCTTAATAATAGGCTTAATAACAGCTAGCTTAAAATGATTTGGAATATGGCCTAAATATAGAGAAGAGTTGATGATGTTAAGAAGAGGTTTTCCTATTACAGTCAGCAATTCTTTCAGTTATTTTGTTGGAATTGGGTCTAACATACATGTAGCTGGTTTAGAACCATTTATAATTTTATCTAGCTCTTCCTGTTCTATAATTTTGAAGCACTGTAGGTTCAGATTTTGATTCAGTGAAATGTTTAATGGATCTGAAGGATAAGGTGGTGCAAAAAGTTTAACATCTTCGATTTTCTGTCTGAAGCCTTATATTTTATCATTAAAAAAAATCATAAAGTCATTACTACTTATTTGCGGTGGGACATTGTGTTCTAAAAATGGCTGATTATTTGTTAATGTAGCAATGGCGCTAAATAAAAATCTAGGATTGTTATGTATTTTTTTATCAGTTTGCGGAAGTACTCAGCCTTGGCAGATTTTACATCTTACTGTCTTTGTAATCAATTCTAAAGACCTCTAATTTAGTTTTTCTCCATTTGCGTTCCAGGGCACGGGTTGCTGTTTTGAGAGCGTAAATGTGAAAGATTTACCATGGAGGAGGTTTATTCTATCTAGCCTTTTTTGTTTCATGGGTGCCAAAGTATTTAGTGTATTAGTAAAGATAGCATTCATACTGCTGGTTACTACATCAAGGTCATTTTCGTTTGCGGGTGCATTTTGAAATAGAGAAAGATCAGCTAAATTATTTGTGAATTCATTTTTAGTGGACAGGACAGTGGTTCTACCAGGGTGATATATCTGGTGTGGATCTGCTAATTTCAGGTAAACACAGCTTATATAGTAAAAGTTAGTGGTCTGTTATATCATCACTTTGTGGTATAATGTCTACATCAATGACCTCAATTCCATGAAACAGAATTAAATCTAAAAATTAAATCTAATGTATGCTTTAAGCGATAGGTTGGACCAACAACATTTTGCTTTATCCCAAGTGAATGTAGTAAATCTATAAATGCAAGCCCTAATGTATCATTAGCATCATCTATGTGGATGTTAAAGTCTCCTACAAAGTCAGAAATAAAATCAGAAAACTCTTTTAGAAAATTGACATAGGGTTGCATAACATTAAGCGCCAATACTTCAGAGGAATTAAACATAAGTCTGTTACTCTGATTAACATTAAGAATATCACTAAAGATTGATGCAACTCCACCATGATGAACAGTTTGACGAACCTCATGCTCTAAGAATCTTGGAAGAGTTAAAATAATATTGTAATTTTGTTTCAGCCAGGTTTCAGTGAGATCATTTTAGTAAGATTCTTATCTGTTATTATTTCATTTATGATAAGTGCTTTAGGTGCTAGTGACCTAATGTTTAGGAGACCAAGCTTTAAGAAATTTGTATTTTCACTTTTTTGCAGTTTTTCTGGTTTGATTCTTAATAGATGTTTTTCTAGAGCACACGGCAAGTTTATTTTTTGATCTAAAAATACAAGGAACAGACACAGTCTCTATGGGGTTAGCCAGATATGTATTACTGTGATTTAAGTGGGATGAGGAAGAGTCTATGTGGATAAAATGTGAATTTTGTGAATTTTCATTTACTAGTCAGACAGAATGAAGCATGCTGGATATGTTGTCCAACAGGAGTTCAAATCCAGCTTGACTGGGGTGTAGCCTATCAGCACGAAAAAGCCTAGGACGCTTCCAGAAAAGATTCCAGTTATTAGCAAAGTGCAACTTCTGCTCTTTACACCATGTTAATAGCCATTCATTCAGAGCAAAAAATCTACCGAACCTTTAATTTCCTCGGCGGTAGGTAGGAAGCGTTCCAGAAACTAGGGTCTCTTTAAGATTTTAACTTTATTACTTCTTTTCAAAAACGGGGACCCCCATAAATATTGGAAGGTTTTTTCAGTACTGCCCATGCTCAAAGTGTGAGCAGTTCACACCACCAGTCTGTCAGTGTAGAGCTAGTTAGAGTGTGCAAGAGTGAGCATTTTTAGAATATTTAGGGAAAAAAAGTAGAAATAAGACAAACAATTAAACCCAGATACCTCTATGATTCTGCTTTTTGGCCTGTCAGATGATGAATTTTTTTTTTTGTAATATTATATTAAATTCAATTTTATAAACTTTATATTGTTTTATATTATATTTTATCAATTGTATCAAAATCTAATAACAAAAATGGTTAATTAACTGCATAATTTGTGACCTTTTTTTTTAAGCAAATTTATTGCATTTAATTTTGCATTGTTCCTTTAAATATTAAAATACATAAAATATATTTTAAAGATACAGATTATAAAATGCAGTTTATAAAAAAAAAACTCAGGGATGCACAAACCAATATCCAAAATCTCCGGTCAGGTGTACAATGTAAAGGCATTACTGTTCTGCATTACTGTTCTGTTAAATTACATACCCAAAATTAACAAATGTTACAAAATGTAATTGCACAAATATGACAACTCTTTTAACTTTACTGATCAACAACAACAGAAAAAAGTCATAACCAAAATTGTTGGCACCCCTGAAAATTTCCCAGAAATTCAAGTATTTCTCACAGAAAAGTATTGTATTAACTCATGTTTTGCTATACACTTGCTTATTCCCTTTGTGTGTATTGGAGGGGAAAAACGCTAATTTGACAATGTCATCCAAAACTCCAAAAATGGGCTAGACAATTATTGGCACTCTTTCAAAATTATGGATAAATAAGATTGTTTCAAGCAGGCTTAGGGAGCATCAGTGTTAACGCAAACTATCCGTCGACATTTAAATGAAATGAAACGTTACAGCAGGGAGACCTGGAGGATTCCACTGCTGACATGGAGACATAAAAAAGACTACAGTTTGCCAAATAGTACATAAGTGAGCCAAATCCTTTTGGGAAAGCGTCTTGTGAACAGATGAGACCAAGATAGAGATTTGTGGTAAAGCAAAAAAAACAAAAAAGGAATGAGGCCTACAAAGAAAAGAGCACAGTACCTACAGTCAAATATGGTGGGGGTTCAAAAATGTTTTGTGGTTGTTTTGCTGCCTCTGGCATTGGAAGGCATTATGAAATCTAAGGATTAGCTCAGTTATTTTTTTTCCAGAGGCTATGCAACCAAATATTAAGTTAAGAGTGCCAATAACTTAGTCTTAATTAAACATGTGTCAATGTAATATTTGTCTGTGAGAAAAACTTTTTTTTGGGTGCCATGATTCTATGTATAGTATTATGTAAGTGTAACAAACTTATAAGTTATCCAAAAGTGCATAATCGTAGAATTTAAGTTGAACAAAGAAATAAAATCTTATCTTGCAGGTAATGCTGCGTGACACAAAATGCAAAAAACACAGATTGCAGCATGATTTAAATGCATAAGCTTAAAGAATGATCTGCTGCAATACTTTTTAAATGAAGCTCATCTTAAAGGTGCAGTATAGGTGATCTGCCAGAATGCTAGCATTAGCAAAATAGCTTAGAAACTTTACGTACCTCCCCTGCCGTCCAAAGCCATGCCTCCTTAAGTCATGAACGCGTGAACCCGCACTGATTAGATATGACACTAGATCATGTCATTCACCAGTTAAAAAACTCACACTTTATCAAACGTAGTTGTTAACAGGCTAGTGGGTGCAGGAATTATATTTCCCCAAAACTGTCTGACACTGTTCAAAAATGAACGGTAAAGCTGGTTAGGCAGAAGAGCACATTTACTTATGTTTTGTTATTAAACTAAATAAAAGTGTTTAAATAAATAAATTTAGATCAGAAAAAAAGGATTGCTAAAAACTGAAATTTCCTGTCATCTATTTACATTACACTTGTGTTTATGTTACCAAGACAACGAGTGACTTTTCATTTCAATTGTGCTCGCTGATCTTTGTACATCGCTTGTTTTCATCTCCTTTTTCACTTGAACAACTAAACGAATGCTTGGGTCTATTTAATTGACTGTATTATCGGTGCTTTAAATGGTACTCAATGAACTTGAAAATAGCCAATGTTTTGCTGGACGTTTTCATTGGTTTAAAAACACTTCCGTGCATATAAACTCATTCATAAGCAAGAACACAATTTACATAAGCTTTGCGTGACTAAAATAGTTTTAAAACATACCAGTCTAAAAGAAATACTTCAGCCGTAGTGTCACCCTTCAGATTGTTGATTTGAACTGCATAATGTCATTTCCCTCCAGTGTGCAAAACTAATTCCAAAACTGATTCAGAAAAAAAATTTTGATTCTGCATTTTTGGCAGAAGCCCTTTCAGAAACTATCTTGTTTTTCATGCATACAAGGCCACGCTGGTCTTTCAGAAAGAAGTTCAGGATGATGCAGAGTGATGCAGATCTGTTCTACACATGTACGCGCGAGTGACGGATCTGTTTGCTTGTTGGTTTGTTGGTTCGACAATATTTAATTGAAATAACTTTTTTTTTTATGCCTTGCCCAGAATGTGAAAAAACATATAAATACATTTAGATCATTTACTTTAATTATTACTTTTGGAATGTAAAGAGACTTTCAACCAGCACAACAAAAATATTTCTAAAGACAATCACCTACTGCACCTTTAAAATTTAAGACATTTTCCCAATTTTGCTGCTGTTATATGCAAATGCAAAAAAATGTAAAAAGTAAACAAAATTATAACACGTTAATTACACTGAAACTGGGCAGTTAATTGTTTAAACAGTTTTTAAAAACATAATAGTAATTTGATGGAGAACTGTTGTGGGGTAATTTGCTTGCAGTTAAAATCTTTTTATTATAATTTTAATGAGGTTTTTGAGAGGTTTTTTTATGCTTCTAATGAAATAACATTCAAACCCCTAGAAGCATTCAAGTTGTAGTCTAGTCAGATGCGTTTTTAATCATGTTCATGATTGTAGATGAATGTACAGATGTTACTACTGCGCCGGTATTTGGTGCACCAGCAGCTTTTGACCGCTGGGTGGCACTTTAACCACAGATTTTCAGCTTTGCCTTTTCACAATACTAGATAGACGGTTCTGTATGTTTATCTTATGTGATGTGATCAATTAAAATATAATTTTGTTTTAGTTTTCTTAGTAATAAACATGTTTTTACACTATATTGTTTGTTTTAGAAAAGATGGTGAGAAGTATAGCCATAGGCTGCAAAAAGCAAATATAAGGATTAGTTCTTTAGCCTTCATAGTGCCCTATTAAATTGCGTTGGGGTGAAAACAATGTTTCGATTTCTTTGACCATCATGGCGATGTTATTACCTCAAATCACACACTACAAAATAATATTAATATTATTGTGCCGGTGGAGTACTTCACCTTGTTACATACCTTATCAGTAGGCTAATTATTATTTATAACAGGCTTACAAATATTTGACCAATTGCCATTACATGTAAAACACTCTCATGCACTCAGAACTAGTGGCAGTTATGAATTAAATAAACGGGCATAAACGCACACATGAGCCGCATATTTTCGTCTGTTCATTTTCTCTGTTCATTTCTCTTTTACATGCATGCTGAGAAAGAAAAAAAAATCTGCTCGTTTAAAAAAGTGCATTATATCCACTAATGTATAATAATAACAATAATATTTAGCTAATATATTCATAACGGCGGGATGCGTGGTGCTTTGACTGAATATCTAGGTCAAAAGCAAAACTGTTACCTGTTGCACGGCAAAGGCTAGCCTATAGTGTGGAAAAATATAATTCACAATCTGGGGTGCGTTTCCCAAAACCATTGTTAGCCAACTAAGGTCGCAAGTTCCGTCGTTACAAACAGTTCGTTGATTTGGCGTTTCCCAAAAACATAGTTTTAACTAACATTTCCAAGCTGCGTCGCAAACTTGTGCACTTGAAGCTACACCTCTGGAGCTGTAAAAACATAGTTCCTGGCTGTGTTTTATTCCCCCTTAAAAAAAATAAATAATCAATATCCTACTTCTTAATAATAATAATAATCATCATCATCATCATCATCATCATCAATAATATTATAAATATTATTATGAAAGTTATTAATTGTATAATAATAATAATAATAATAATTATTATTATTATTATTATTATTATTATCCATTTTGCTATGATGGCTGTGCTGTGTTTGACTGCCAATAGTTTTTAGATTACTATATGTTTAAAAGCGATATTGTTACATGTTGCACATGAGTACAATATAGAAAAATATAATGAATGCACTGAATGCAAGTAACTGCGGTCTGCAGTTATCCTATTCATGGTTACGTGACGACCAGGGCTATTCAATTGGCGGCCCGCGGGCCGAACCTGGCCCCCGAGGCAATTTGTTGCGGCCGCTCCAAATAGCGTGACCAAGACATCAAAAATAGTTATGAAGTGACGTGCATCTGTTCAATACAGCACAAGCTGCACAGAATGTGAGTCACCTGACATTAAGCGAGTGGCGCGAGCAGCCGAAAACATTTTGATATGTTTGTAGAAAATGCCTTTTGTACAATGCACTGATATCGTTAATGGAGATGCAATGATTAGCCGATTTTTCTATTAACCCCTCTTTTATTCATTAATTACTTCTCAATGCCACATTTCTGTTGCACGTAAAAAAAGCTACTGCAAATAAACAAAGCTATGCCACGCACGCACATTGGATTAACTAACAGCAAGCCGTTTCAAACTTTTCCATTTATTTTAAGTCCAAAGACAGAAATTGACTATTGTTTTTTTTTTATTATATATTTTGTGCTGTAGTTACTGAGCAGCAATAAACAACACTTTAAAATATGAGCAGTTTTATTTTTTTTTCTAAACTAGTAGGGTTTGAAATAAAAAATGGATAATAATGGTGATAACTGTGAAACCATGATTATTCTTCAGACTATAATCGTACAACCAAAATCTATAATCGTTGCATCCCTAATTGTTATGCAGTTTAAAACATTACATATTTTGGAAAAAGTAGTTCATCAAAATCAGTTATCGGTTTAGTTTGAAATTAAACTTGATAAACGGGTAATGATGGCACCTGATGTCCACAGAAACATTAGTGGGGCGTCGATTAACAATGCGCTGCACTTCGAGCTTAAGTAATAAATCTTGAAGATTTTGAAATCTTGAAAAATAGATTTAGATATACACTTTTTCCCTACAGTCATTATCCAACATTATTCTGTTATCTCTTTTGTAAAAAAGAAATTTTAAATAAAGCTTGATTAGAAGGATCAAGAAACACTGATGCTTAGGCTACTGTTAAAGGCTACATTTTTTAAGGGCATTCAGTATAACATAATTCGTTTACATATTAATTTGAATATTTCGTTGAAATCCAAATGTAATAGAAGCACATCGGCACTAAGGAAAAATCAGACGCTCAAGATGTAGCCTAATCTTTAAAATTATGACATATTAAAAAATTTGCAAGTATAAGATTGTGAAATAATTTAGTAAAGCATTAATTAATCCATACTTTCCACTGACCGAAAATCTTCCACCCGCACAGTTGAGTAGTGGACGGGCTCAAACTAAAATATAATTTGTATGTTTTTCTTGGAAAAAAATATCTTTAAAATACAAATTTCGTATATAGTTTGTCTCTGTTTAAATATGTTTCTTGGTCAGTTGTCTTCTAAAAAATAGAAGAACGAATAACATTTGAGTTGAAGTACATGCTTCAAAACAAATCTGCTATGCTTCAACAATGCCGAATCACCAACTGGATTGTCAAATAAAATAATAATCTAGCCTAAATAAAATTAAAGTGAAATATTCAGTTTCAGAGAAGCCTATATTAAACTGCTTTCCATGTTGCGCCGGTCAATTACAATTTAATTCATTTATTCAAATACTTTGAATAAGCAGGACAGGCATTTACAATAATCTGAGAAAACAGAAAGTCGTTGTGAGAATAGAGACGTCTGCATATTTATGCCAGTCTGTCAAATTGTTTACAACACCTTGAATTGTTCCGTTCCATGCAAAGAGGCTGCGCAGCAGCTGGATCTGATCTACAGCCAGGTCCAGATGAGACTGCGGTCTCCACTCCGTGTGGAGTATCAGTATTTGTGTCATCAGTTTTAGGCCTTTTGGCAAATGTCTCAATTAAGTTTCTGTTTTAAAGAGCGTTTACTCATTTTGAACCTTGTTTTAAACAATAGCTATCTGAATTGTAATTGTTAGTGTGCAGAAAAACCGGCAGCAAACCTAAAGCCAGTAGATTTCTTTACCCACCATACAAGTGCATACACGCTTTAAAACACACAAACGCACACCTTTATTTGTTGTCATTCTTTCTTGCTTTGTTAATATATCGTAGTGTATACTATTTAATAATCAATTTAAATGATGTAATAAATAAATAAATAAATAAATAAACAAATAAACAAATAAATAAATAAATAAAAAGCGCCATTAATTCCCGCCCTCTCATGTAATTTGTTTGCTTCAGTTGTCACCATTTTAATAGTTTCATGACGGTGCAATGGTGCGCTTCTGCGTGATTCATTTGACATTCTTCTTTCCGCTAAACTCGCACTGTCCTTAGGTGTAAATGGGCTATGAGCTTTTGCTATTGAGACTAAGGCCCCGTTTACACTAAAACGTTTTAGTTTTAAAACGCTAAAGAGTTTTAAAGTTCCATAAAGTTTTGCTACGATTACGCCATCCGTACACTACGCCGGAGTTTTCGAGCCTCGTTTTGGAAACGCTGGAGAGGCCTTTTTCATTCTAAAACGCTGCTGCTCCGTCTCTGTGTGGATGGGGGGGAAATGGAGACATCTGAAAGCGGAGGCGAGGCTGCAGACATTCGCCTATCTGATTGGGGCTTTTTCCTCAATATTAAGTAGCCTTCACACAGTTCAGTCCTGCATCCTTTCCTTGTAAGTTCAGACTTTGCAAGTTTGATATGAAAACAAACTCCCTAGTGTGTATAAAATCATTCACATCACCCTGGCTATGCTGTTTCACTTTCTTAACAATACAATGAAAACACAGCCACAGTGGAATGAACCACCAACTTATCCAGCATATGTTTTACTCAGTGGATGCCAT
Organism: Danio tinwini; assembly: GCA_903798205.1. Taxonomy (NCBI): domain Eukaryota; kingdom Metazoa; phylum Chordata; class Actinopteri; order Cypriniformes; family Danionidae; genus Danio; species Danio tinwini. The sequence goes on along the minus strand of CAIGQZ010001455.1, from coordinate 2,448,878 downwards.
TCCAGCTGCAATCCATCACTGGGAAATATTATTATTATTAGTAGTAGTAGTAGTATTAATAATATTATTTTTGCTGTTAGGCTATTTTCTGTAGCAACCCTTGTAATCAATTTCAGTGTTTTCGGGTTGTTGTTTTTTCCGGTTAAAGTACAATAGGTCTATGCGCCGTTAACACCTCACACAGACAAGCATTTGGTTTGAGATGGGGGAAGGGGTATGTCTCCAGTATTTTTCTAGGCTAGGTTACAAATATTTGACCAACTGCCACTACATCTAAAACACTGTCGTGCACTCAAAATAGGTTCCCTATTTTATTTGTCTAAATCTGAGGTAACAAATTAATCGAAAGCCACACTGCTTTAGAAAATAAATAACTTTAGATGTCGAAAACACGCATTTTACACAACTACGAACACACATTTAACACATTTGGGATAATTATTTTACCAATGATGCAGCAGGGGAGATTGCTGAATTTGCAGTAACTGTAGTGAAATGAGAACATAGCACTGGTCTGCAAAAGCACTTCTCTAGCATGTAGCCTACCTGGGGTGCGATTTTGAAAACCCTTGTTAGCCAACTAAGGTCGCAAGTTGTGTCGCTACAAAGATAATTTGTTGATTTGGTCCAAATCCAATTCCAACAAACATCTGCAAACTGCATCAGAAACTTCTATGCTTGCAACACCTCTGGAAATAGTTGCTGGCTGTGTTCTATTCCAACTTATCCCCCCTATGCCTTATTCATTTAGAACATTTTAACATTTAAACTTGGAATTAGTTTTAAAATAAAGCATTAAAGTCATCACTATTAGGTGTAATTTGCTTTCAAAGCATTTTTACAGTTCAGTTTTAGCAGTCTTCATGTTTACAAGTGCACTCCTTTTGCAGTGCACTTGAAACATTTATGCCATTTGAAACAGTCATGGCTCATGGCGAACGCTATATTTAAAAGCAGAATTTATGTTAAGTCTCTAAAGCTTGTGAAAATTAACACTACAATGGCCAAACATTTGGTTTGAGATGGGGGAAGGGGGATGTCTCCAGTATTTTTCACAAACATGGAGAGACAAAATTCCCGGTTAACTTTTACCTACACACAGGCCGCAGGCCTACTTATGTTTCTATGCACAGCAACTTCTGGAATGAACTAGGCCTATGTTAATTAAAATATGTATATTAGAAAAAAAGCTTGAAAAAAGTTTTTCTAAGAAAATTATAGTAAAAGACTATTGATTATTGAAAACCATATCAGCTAGTTTTCACATTTTCTTTGCAAATTGATGTTAGTGTCGTGAAATATGGTCTGTATTCGTCAAAATTAATATTTTTTACGTCAAAAAACAAAACATAACTGAAGTGCTGCTTGCTGAGCCGGAGCTACAACAGCAGAGAATTCCGCGTGGTCCTAAAGCCTTCATCCGACAGTTATTTTCAAATATACACAACACGAACCAAACAATAGACATGCCGTTCCTGACATCCTTTCAAACAACTTCGCTTTAAACTGTAGCCTATTTAGGTTTCATTTACACTGACAAGTTTTAGTTTATTTCCTATAAGCTGTTGTATATACTTATTGTAGCATACTTTTTTTATTATTGATTTAAATATTAAAGATATAGATTAATTTAAAAAATATTTAGCAAAAGAGACATTTGTATTTCATATATTTCACCATGCATTTCATCTGATAGGCTAATCTTTATAGCCCCATTAAACACATATTGTCAAAAGCCACACAGAATTTTTCATATACAGTATTTGAAAATGAAAAAGGCAGTAATGTTAATTATTAGACTTCGTTTTGTTATATAGCCTATATGTAATGTATAGCCAAGGTTCTCTCTTACGAAATCTAAATCAAAACGTTTTTCAAAACTCTGTTTCCATGGCCGAAAAGGAGGCTTTCATTTTTTATTTCTGAATGAAGGTGTAATCTATCTCAGTCTAATTATTATTTTTAATGTTTAGCCTACACACCGTGAAATAGTCTAATCCAATCCAGTCTTTTATTTTAAGCATAGGCGGAGGTTGAACAAACTCCAGCGTAAGGCTAATATATCCGCTACCCTTTAATGCATTTAAAAAGATTTGTGACCGACAAAGAAGAGGTTTTAACAAAAACCCCGCCTATCAACAAACGTCTATTTTATTCAACACACACATTAAATTATTTTATTAAACTAACCCACTAATCTATATAATAATAATAACAATAATAATAATAATAATAATAATAATAAACTGTATATTATATTATATTATATTATATTATATTATATTATATTATATTATATTATATTATATTATATTAT
>CAIGQZ010001455.1:2394695-2407887 GCA_903798205.1 Danio tinwini | reverse complement strand
TATATATACTGAATATATACACTAAGTGCACTTGTGTAAATAGCCAGCCTTGTTGGCAGAAGCTATTTGCACTAACTCCGCCCAAGTTTGCTTTAACAAGCTCAAAACTGTCTCAACATGTCTCAATTGGGGTCAAATGCTGGTCAAATTATGGTGGGAATATTTGAATTTTGTGCAAGCAGAATCATGGGATCGATCAGACTTTGGATGCAGTGAAGTGAATCGGAGAAGCGCGTTAACCTGCTAATTTCTTGGTAAGTAATACTTTAAACTTTATTGCATTTTTTTAGTTCTGTTATATGTTTTTTAACGGCCATGGATGTTACAAGTAGTATTATTCGTTTATTTGGTTATTTTCACATCATGTAGAATGGCGCGTCTGTATGTTTTGTAACGTTATGCTAATAATAGTGACGCTAAGAATCATGATTTGCGTTACTGAATTGGCATATTGCGGCGATATACCATCAAAAAAGCTATTTATGTTACACAATGTGTTCTACCTGTATTACTTACAAACACACAATATTGTATATGCAACTTAAAATAAATTTCTCAAGTGCGTTTTCTAATCTTCACTGCTGCCATATTGTTATGACCATCTAGGGGTTGATCACAACAGAAAAGAAAAGAGAGTCAATACCAGAGAGAATTTGAATATAACAAGCTTACAGGAGATAAGAATATATGTTCAGGGGAAGACCAGGCCAAAAATAACAAACAAAATTTTACTTTTTTTTTTTTTTTTTACCAACTACCTTACCTAAAGAAAATAAAAAGAATAAATAAAATACAACAATTACTTACCTAACTACCTTTTTTCAAAACAATAACAAACATACAAAATCAATGTGGCGTCAATCCCCCTATTTCTCTCACAATTATTCACAAGTACTATGTATTATATTACAATTGTGTATTGTATTAAACAACTCTCAACATTATGGGTAGTAATAAAGGAGCAAGAAACTTATAAGATGAGACAAGAAATAACAAAAGCAAAATTGAGGCAAAGTCACAACATTAATCACATTGTTAAACGTTTTTGTACATACCAAATATTTTTTAACCTCTCTCTGGCATAGTGCTTAATGATGGGCAAAAAAGAGAAATATGCTGGAGAAACACAAAGGCCCACAAAGCTGACGCATAACACAAGTCATAGTGGCACAAAAAGCCTGGTTCAGTGCTCCAGCACGTCCTTTTATTCAGGGTAGGTTGAGATGAGAACCAATCGAATCCATCATCGAATTTCCTCCAGGAACCGCCTTCCTTCAAACAAAAGCAAAAACACACAGAGAGAACACAAGATGGCAGCATAGATCCGCACATATCAACTAAAACTTTCCGCAGCATTCGGTCACGCACCAGTCGACTGAAGGAAAGTTTCTTCCCTCAGACTATCAGGCTGATGAACACTTAACACACCCCACACAAACTCTCCCATACCCCACACCATAAAGATGTAGCATGCACTGCACTTTAACCAATCCATACTTAAACAATACTGCCTACAACTATGTGTACACCTATCCATCGTACACATTGCCAAATTTACACTGTTTTGTTTCTTTTTTTGTGAGTATGTTGTTGTATTTTGCACTGTCTGTATTTTACACTGTCGCTGTATTTGCACTGTCTGTATTTTGCACTGTCTGTATTTTGCACTGTTGTTGTATTTGCACTGTCTGTATTTTGCACTGTCGTTGTATTTGCACTGTCTGTTTTTTGCACTGTTGTTGTATTTGCACTATCTGTATTTTTCACTGTCTGGAGCCAGCACCTAAGCTTTTCACTCATCATAGCACACGTGCTGCTGATGATGTGACAATAAAAGTGATTTGATTTGATTTGATTTGATTTAAATGTCATAACACATATGCTTCCTACTCAAATTATTGGGTATGTGACCCTCTGATTTTTGAGCGAAATTATTTCATATTATAAGTTTGATTGATTACGTGCTGCATCCTTATTGCTTGTTTATTTTTTCCCTGGTGAAAAAACAGCATATGCTGGTGATGTAGGTGTTGATGCAGGTTTGCTGGGTTTGATCATACCAACGTCTAAACATACCTTACCAGCACGCAGGGCTCTGAACCGGTAAGGAACAGAAACGAAAAACGGAAACGAATGACATTTTGCAGGAACAGAAACGAAAAACGAAAACAATATCTGAACAGAAACGTTTAGAGTCAACCGGTTAATAACGTTATTTTATCGTTCTCTTTATTATATGAATTTGGGAGACAAAAAGCATTAATTTAAAGCATGTGTACAAATGCGACGGTGACGCATACAACCTGAAATGCCCGCGAAGCAGACGTCATAAGCGAGAGTCGTTTCTGATGCGACAAGCTTGTCTTTAAGGTTACCGAGAACCTGCTCTTTCATGTACAAAGGTATGTTTGGGTTTAAGTTATTGTTACCAAAACTTGTATTTATACTAAATGAATTATTGTCGATTGTTTTTAGATGGGTCTCCATAAAGAAAATCCTTTTGTTAATATTTCCCTTATGACAAATCATCTGATAAATCGATCTGTAATATTGAAGGAAGGATGAGTGGCAGATCATAAACATAAGCAATGATATAATATATTATCAAACCACCCAAGCATTTTCCATTTGGAGAATTACAGTAATTAATAGCTTAGTCCTTATAAACAATCCAATAATAATATACGAGATCTGTGCATAACAGGGTTTTATGTGTCCCCAATATACGAAGTCAAGAGAGTGCACGACTCCATAAGGTAACGTAAACTGCACACACTTGATTATGTAATGTGAGAAATCGGGGATGCGTCTCACAGCGCAAAGCATAATTTATTAAATGCCCATGCTTAATCGTTAAGGTCTATCGGTTTTGGGTTAGGCCTACCGACAATAAATTGATCGAGTAATCGTTGGCATCCCTAGTTTAATCAACAATAAAAGTATAGTGCCAATGTTATTAAAATGCACACACAATCTATCAATTAATCTATCCAATACAGGGCTCTAGACTAACGTTTTGCCTTGGTGCGCCTTTTTTCTTAGGTGCACTACGCATTGCATTGTATACATTTTTATATTTATATTAAAGATGAATAAGGCAAGAATATGAGAAGGATAATTTTTATATTTTCACACCAACAAAAATATATTGTGGTATGCACTTGTTTAATAAAAATATTTGTAATTGTAACATTCAACATGCAATAAAGTGCCATAAAAAACCCTAAACCGCATAATCTTTTGTATTTACAAGTAAAATTAAGTTTTATATCTGGCCTATGCCTAAATCCAAAAAAGCACTAAATAATTTATATATTTATAAATTACTATAATTAAACTAAATAACTATATATTACAGTAAATAACTAAAATAGGCTATATAATATTATTCTCTGATGTATTTGTAAAGTGTATTTGTATTATAGGCTAGTGGCAGAAATATTTTTTGACGGGCCTTGTCAAAAGTGAGCGGACACTTTCACTAATAAAAAATATAGCACTTAAATTATTTCATTTTTAACAATCAATTAAATTACAGCGGTTTTTTTTATCAAAAGTTAATAATGATATAAAATATACTAAATTTTGATGGTAAAATAACCATTTAAACGACGGCTGTTATTTCTTTCAGCATTCAAACATTAAATAACTAATGCATCAAGTGAAATAAAAACGAATGTGAAGCAACACATTACAGGATATAAAGGATATTATATTTAGCAAAATGCTGCTCTTTTTATCTTTGTACTTTTATCATTTTATTTCTGTTATTTTTAATATTTTATTATCTTCATAATTAAAGCTATCAACAAATTCCTGCTTGACATTTTAGAAAATATTTTGCGTACCCAGTATATATTAAAGATCACCGAGAACAAAAACAAAACAAAAAAAAACATGTTACTTTTTACATGCTCATTTTATTTTTATACAACTTTTTTTTTTAGTAAAAACAATATCGACATTTAATAATCCATATTTATTTTATTTATTCATTCATTTTTTTGACTTGTTTATTGGCGCATATATAGACTATAATTTAAATAAACCAACATTATCTTGGACAGATACAGTGCCATTAAAGCTTTCAAACAAAAGTCCAAAAAATTTAAGAAAGATTTGACTTTCACCGGTGACGGCAGAATACCTTACAACACGCCATAACCGTCCTTCAGGTGGTATAGCCGGCATTAAAACAAGCCGTTTGTGCTTTGAATTAAAAAGTGCAATTTTTTCTCATTGTTCAAAGAGTCTGCAAGTGCTTGTTTCATGGATATGTGGATTGTGGACATCGATGATATTAAGCATGTCGTTATTCGATGCGCAGCTAAAAAAATGTCTTTCAGCAGTGCATGCAGCTCAGGCCCAGCGCCATGATGTCATAACTGAGGGGGCATTTTAATCCCATAGGGGGGCACTAAACCTGGTGACTGATTTTGGTCCCTCTTGTTCTTTTCATTTAAGCTATTTATTCACTTATTCATTATTACTTTGCATTAATATATGTTTTATAGTAATGATAATAATATGTACAGTTTCGCTTTCACTGGTTTTATCAAGGAAAGTTATGCATGCAACGATACTGTTTACATAGACAGATCATGGCTTCAGCACAAAACGAGTGCTTTAAATCATATTATTTTCTCCTTATTTTTTTCCGTTTAATTTCAAATAATATAAATGTTTAAAGTTTTAGGTAAAGACATCAAACTATGCCCACACATGCAAGCTGACTCATGGTTGGACTATTCTATAACCGTTAAATGAATCTAGTGAAGCATAACCATCATAACGCTTTAACTAATCATCTATCAGTGTTAGGAAAAAGTGAAATGTTACAATCTTATATATAAATAATAAAACAAAAAAATAGTAGCTAAATGTGTAACTTAGTTACATTAAGGCATTAGCCAGAAAAATACCTAAAAAGGATATCTAAAAAAAAGTAATTCACAGTTATTACCGTGAAAATTGGTTAAATTTTGGCATAACATGCGCGACTCAACAGGTTATATAACTTTTATTATAATTTTAACGGTAAATATTAAGATTTATGTTAGGCTATTATGAGTGGGTTTTTATTTTCGTGATATTCTCCGGTTGGCATTTGTAAAAATGCCACCATAAAACCATAAAAGGCCATAGGTTAGGCCTACCAGTCATTTTATTTATTTATTTAGCCTAATTTAATAACTTGTTTTCAGGTTACATTTAAATTTTTAGGACCATGAGCTAGTCAAAATAAAATCGATATGCTAACTGTATTTAAGCCGTTAAAATAGGGAGCATATTTTCTGGTGTTTAATTTTGCATGAGCAAATAGCAGTATAGCCTAAATTACATATTTTTTTAAGATTATCATTTAGCCTACCCGCAGCGCACGTGAGAGGTAGATGCGCGGCAAATCTACTGACTCACGCTATGGATAAGCTACTTTTTTTTGTTTTATTATTTATATATAAGATTGTAACATTTCACTTTTTCCTAACACTTATAGATGATTAGTTAAAGCGTTATGATGGTTATGCTTCACTAGATTCATTTAACGGTTATAGAATAGTCCAACCATGAGTCAGCTTGCATGTGTGGGCATAGTTTGATGTCTTTACCTAAAACTTTAAACATTTAGCCTACCTATTTCATTTACAGCACTTTAAACTTGACTTCGCAAGCTGATCATCTTTAAACTCAAAATGCCTTTTTAAAGTGTCCTAATTAACTTGAGGCTGCTGCTGCATAATGGGATGTGTCTTTTCACAACTGTAAAAGTGCGCTTTAGTGAAAATGAAAGCAAACATTCAAAGGGTTCTGCATTTTGTCAATTTTAGCTGTCCAACTAGACATTTTTATTAGTTATGTAAACCCATAACTGAAAAACTAATGTAACAATGACAGGCAGGTGCGTCTCTGCTCAAATTAAATTAACAGCAAATTTCTTTGCGCTTTTTCCTTTTAGAGCTCAAGAGAGTTGTATTTAAGGAATTAGTTAACCACAACATGTAATTATTTAGGCTGCTCGCCTTCATGTTATTCACTAGTCCCGTTTTCTCCCGTGGGAGTTTATAGAGTGCGCTTCCGCCCCCGCGTGCGCATTTTAAAGGCTATATACGAGCGCACCCTGGCCTGACGCAGTGACCTGATCTCTAGACTGTTGCTTTAATTTCACAATTTTCATAATTTAATTGCTTTTTCATAATATAAAATATCTAAATGTGTGTTCTGAAGGTTGGAATGGCGGAAGTGTTAGTAATTAATGACAAAATAAATTTTCACTTTTGAGTGAACAATCCTTTATGAACACTGAGGGGGCTCAAATTCTTTCTGGAGGGGGCAATGCCTCCTTTTGCCCCCTTGCAATAATAACTTTAATAAAAAAATATGTTCGTAACAATGTGATGGGCCAGTGAAAAGCACCTGTAGTGTATAATGTTTAACAATCAATTTAAATGATGTCATAAATAAATAAATAAAATAGCGGAAAGTGGAGCTGTGTGTGTAGCGCCTTAAGCGTGTGTCAACTGCGCTGTTGTTGAGGGAGAGCGTGTATAAGTGCACAAAGCCGGTATAGATTTAACCAAAAGCAAGTTCATATTATAAATGTTTCTTTAACGATACTTATCTAAAATTTATTTAATTTTACCCCTAGAATAGAATTTTTAGTTGCACCTAAGAAATCAGGGCACTAGAACCCTGCAATACTTTGTAATAAAACAAACATTTGCTCGTGAGTGGCCTGTCGTTACCACCGTAGCGGACTCTGCTGAGACTTAGGAGGTTGCAAAGTTTGTGGTGACTCATTCATGTGGGTGCGGTGTTCAAGCAGGCGAGAGGGTGCAGAGAGCACAACTAGCACAAGCAAGCTAATGGACAAAAGCAACATTTTCTTGTTGCAGGGTGTTTTAAGTGACCTGGTTTGGTTCATCCCCATGGCACTGTCTTCCAATGTGCGGTTGCCATGGAGGGCATACTAAATCATCATGCCACCATAATAAGGATTAGTCATTAACAGACTGCTTCTAAAATTCTCGTGGTGAAATCTCTTGTAAATTTGTAACTATCTTGATTATCTTGATGAAGTTTTTCATTTACACCAATGTATTGCAAATGTCACTAGCTTTTGTTTAGTACCAGACATCATACATTTCAGACACATACAGAAGGTTTGTTCTGCTTTAAGGGTTAAAACACATTGATTAACCTGGTTGGTTGAAATAAACACAGCATATGAGGAAAACCTTGGCATATTATTCAAAGATACATCTGCCTTAGTTATAACTCAAGATTGCCTTTAATTTATTAACAAAATTAACTCCAGAGGTCTTTTGTCTCTACAAAATTGTACATTTGGCAGGATGTCCACATGACGAGCACATGACCCGGAAGTCATGGAAAAGAGCCACATGACGAGCACATGACCAGGAAGTCATGGAAAAGAGTCTTGTGAGGCAGTTCCCGCTGAAAATCTTGTAAAGCCCCATTGTTAGGTGATTAAATCATTTAACAAGTTGTGTAAGGGATCTCTCAAACATCTGGCACAAAGTATTGGTAAAGATAGTCAATCAATTGTCTCTCTACTATTATTATGATGGTATAAGCCCTCGAGCCAGTTCTAAATGACTGAGATACTATGGCGCCCGATTTCCAAGCCTGATTCAAACTGGTTTTGAGTTCTGCAACATACTTTGCAGTGAGGTCCAACATTCCCCCTTTGTCTGGTGATGTTCCCGGTGTGAACATTGGCAGGTACTGGAACAAACAGGCAGAAGGAGAGAGAACAGCCAAACACAAGACACAAACAACATCATCACTAACTGAATCTTAGAGCAGGGTTTAGGCAATTTAGAATGCCTGGGTTAGCAACACTCAAGGTGTAGAAGAGCATAGTTTAGTTTTGTCAGAATGTAGGCTTTTAAGACTAACCAAGTTATTGACGGTTTAACAAAGTTGTATAGGCATTATCTCAATCAGTAAAGAATTCAAATGTTGGTCAGCGTTATTGCGTCTAAGCATGTGCGACATGTGGGGTGTGTACTTTTGAACAACTTTTGGATGGCCTTTACTCGCTCGTGGAGGAAGCAGGCAGGTGTCAAAGTCAACATATACCCTACAATGCTGTTTTGACGGGAGTCAAACCAATAAATTTCATTCTTTACCCTTAATCCTCTTTTCAGTTCTGGATTGAAGAATAAGAAAAGTGGTTTACAAAACTTTTGAGTTTTTACTAAAAACATGTCGTCAGACAGGTGCTACAACGGTAAATTATCAATACAGAGACCACACCTTTAAGGCAATGATCCGTGAGGCTTGGTGAAAGGAGTCAATCCTAATTCTGAGCTCTGGACTTAAACATCATCTGTGGGGGGTTCCTAATGAGGCAAGAGAAAAAATAATTAAAAGAAATAAAGAGAGAGAAAGAAAAGAACACAGACATAAGGACATTGAGTAAGGTTAGAACAATAAACGAGTGTCACATATGTGTAATAGCTCCTCTTTATTAGAGATTGGTCCTAGAAGTGCAGTGGAGGAGAGAGTGTATGTATTGAGTTTAGGAAACATAGCTAGGGCTAGGTGTCTTCCTAAAATAGCACAAATGAAAAAAAAAACATGTTAATGTTATATTTGAGTGTAGGATAGTAGGTCTGTGTCAGCAGGTTGGTTCTTCCCCCTTTCTGGTTACTTGAAACTGGGGGACTGGAGTTGGCATGGCACAGGTAGGATTTGGATTGATTCTAAGTTTAGAGGCGTGGCAAATGACCAAGACAGCACTCTTAGGAATTGGAAGGGTTTCATTTGTGTGATGCAGTGGTGACCTGAGGCATCAGGTGTTGAGTTAGCTTCTAACTCTGGTGTTCAGGTACAGTCTATTGTGTCTTCGAAGTTATAGTGCTACAGTTCTCTGTAAGTAAGGTGAGGAAGTGCTGTTTCGTGAGGTCATTTCTTGTCAGCCAGAATCAGGTTTTCCTTTCCTTTTCCACTTTCGATCCTCTTCCCTCTTTCAGGATCATTTTCATCAGTTCTTGAGGGTCAAAACATGGTGATGTTTCTCCTTCTGGGTATTTAGTTGAAGCTTGATCTGTGTGGAATCTTTGTGCGTTCTTTCATTGACCTCTTGAGCTGGTTGCATCAAGGTGGTGGTGTTTTACCTTAAAGGTACCACTGAATTCCCATGAGCTTGTCCTCCTTTGGTTTCCAAATGAGGTGGACCTGTTCCACGATCTCTCCCGCTAACGTTCAGGTGAGTGTTGTCGTCCAGGCAGTCCATCCCAGTGGCTGTTCCACTGTTTAGGTCTGGTATCAGCATGACAGGTTCATTGTCGGTTGTAAAATGACACATTCCACTCACTGGGAGGTAGTTTAACAATGTCTGGGCATTGGGCACCCTCAAGGGCCAGATTGTGACTTTGAGTGTTTAAACAGCAGGGATTTTAGCACACTTTTCTGAAGTCCTCTTTTGTTTGGCATAGGCTTTATGTGCCAAATCTCGTAATTGCTGAGTGTTCATCATGTGGGGGCATGCGAGAACCCCAAGATGGTGACTTACCCCAGGATGGAGGTGTCTCAGGAAGAGAATTTTGAAGTTCAGTCCTCTTCCATTTTAGGTTCTTTGCGGGTGCCGAAGTAGGCTCGTCTGAGTCTGCTGCAGTAAGCTTGAGAAGACTCATGGTGACCTTGTTTCATCTCCAGGGCAGCTGCAAGTGCTTGTTCAGATTCTGGGTCATCAAACTCTCTGATGAGGGCTTCTTGGAGCAGAAGGTAGTCAGTCTTTGTGTGAGCAGGCTGACGATTAAGGAATCAGGGCTGGAGGTTGCTCTGAGCAAATACAGTCTATCTTTGTCAGTAACATTAGGTCTCATTTCTCATTTCAAGTTAATGTTTTGTAGATAGGCATGAACATCTTGGCTGCCTGGCAAATTCGGTGTAAATTTGCCCAGGTTCTTGACTAGCTTGTCAAGGTCTCTAAGATTCAGGCCACATGGTGATATATGCTAATGAAAACTCAAAAATCTGTATCTTCGAAAGTTTGATTATTACTTAAGGCTGGACGATATGGCAAAAATTTATATCCCGATATATTTCTCAATTTCGGTCGATACGATATAATTCCGATATTGATATGGACAATAATAAAAAAAAGCCAGGAAAAAAATTCCCAAAAACGCACATAATGCATGTCTGTACCTACAAATGTCTGCAAACTGAATTTGCAAAGTCAATAATACTTCCAGGCTCTTATAACTTTAAAAAATAAAAACAGTACAAACAATTAATGTTCACTTTTTATTTGTATTTAGCCTTTACGAACAAGAAATGTTAAATAAACTATTAAATAAATCAAACTCTCAGACTTAGCTTATTAACAATATATTTCCATTTAAACTAGAACAGGCTGATTATTCATATAAACAACAAACAAACTCCACCCAGTATTAAGAAAAAAATTATAAAATAAAATAAATTAAAGAGTGAGCAACAACAAAAACATACTGCTCTGGTAGGAACATTGTTGAGTGTTCATGACACCCTATAACAGGCTCTTGAGGTTTCTGGCAAGAAATACAAGCTGGTCTACACTATCTGGGACTACATGAGACAATGTTGCCACCTGTACTAAAAACTCTCTCAGAGGGGGAGCGTGTGGCCTGAATGCACAAGTAATGTTGTGCCAGTTGGCTTACTCTGGGGAAGTTATTTTGATAGACTTTCCACCAATCAAGAGGGTTTGAGTCATTGTCAGCATCTGGAGAAAGAAGGTAGTTGCTGAGCTCCCTCTCAACTGCCTGCTGTGCACTCAAGCCTTCTGTGTTAGTAGTAGTAGTGGGCTTGTTTGCAAAAAAACTAGCCAGAGACTGCTTTGTTTTCTTGGCTAGTGGACAAGCATCTCCCATGGCTTCTTTTGTTGACTCCTCTTCCCTTACCACATAAGCTCTCTCTCCCTTATACATCTCCAACACAGCTCTCTCTTTGATGTATTCTTTCTTCTCCTCCAAAGTGTACTGAAGCTTTAATCTTGGGTCAACGAGGCATACCATGTAAAGTAGGTCATCCATGGTTGGGTCATTAAACTTTTCGTTAAGGTATCCCATCACTTTTATCTTTATGGTCCTGGTGAGCTCTGTGTCATCCTCTGCCTCCTTCAAGATGGAGGTGTTGAAGAGATGCATCACCGGTTTTAGGAATGATACACTGACAGGATTCACCGGACAATGCATAAGTGAATTCGAGGAGTGGGCTTAGAGCTGCATCTATAGACTCTAAAACATCCACATCTTGCCAGGTAGGAATCAGTGGCCTGATCTTCTTGTCCTTTGAGAGGACCTCTGTGATGGCCCTTTTCTGCTCTAGAACCCGCTTTACCATTTGTTGATGGGAGCCCCGTCTTGTTGGTGTTTCACTGATGAGTTTGTGCTTTGGCAAGTGATACTCCTCCTGAGCAGATGCAAGGTCGCGTTTCTTTTTCCAAGAATATGAAAAGGCAGCCACTATCTTTTTACAGATTCCAATAGCTCTGTCCACTCGCTTGTCTTGGTTAACTTTCTCTACAAACAGAGGAAAAAAATATTGCAATAGTTATCATTTGTATTTATATTTCAACTACAATTTAAGTTGTTATTATTATTTTGGAGAAAAACTAAAAATTCTGTGTGTAAATAATTTTCACATCTGATTTGGCAAAAAAGTAAACATCTGTTCCCCATGCCATTAAAACACCTTTGAATTTAATTGAAAACTGTGTATAATCTATAAAATATGTACATCTTGACTAAAGACTAAATTAATTCCCTATAAAATCACTTAAAAGGGGGGAAAGAAATCATTTAAAAAAAAAAACTATACCACTAGGCCAACTATTTATTAATCCTCTTCCAAAAGGAGGTGCTGTTTCCTGAATTTTCCTGGTAACATTTGGACACAAAGTAGCTCAGTGGTCATAAATTACTTTATAAGGAATTATAGAAAAATGCAATGGAATTTCTGAATACAGTAGGTTTCCTTTGAGACATATTTATAAAATTGCAGTGCTCATATTTATTTAACAAAGTCAAAAGCGTTCCATTTGAAGTGACCAACGCTGATATTATGGCGAGCATTTGCATGTACTGTGTATAACTTACCAATGGCAGAGGTCAGTCGATGCCCGAAGCATTGTAGTCTTGTCCATCCATTCAACTCAGTGGCTTTAATGATATTGGTCCCGCTATCTGTGGTTATGCAATCATGGTGCAGTCCCCAGCAGGCGAGAGCATCTACAAGTCCGGCTGCAATTGCTTCACCCGTGTGATCTTCTGGAAAGTAGACCGTCTGGAAGCATAAGCTGACAAGATTCCAATTTTTGTCAATAAAGTGGACTGTCAGGCTCAAATACGGTTCTGAGGTTCGACTAGACCAGAGGTCAGCTGTGGTCGCAAAATATGACACGGACTTAAGTTGTTCCTTCACCCTGTCCCTAACTTTACCATTAAGTGCAGGTATAGCCGTGCGTGAAAAGTATTTTCGACTAGGGAGCTCGAATAAGGGGTCAATGACTGACATAATTTTTCTGAAGCCCACGCCATCTACCATAATAAATGGCATCATGTCCTTAGCCAAGAAGTTTGTAACAGCCCTAGTAATGTCTTTATGTTGTTTAGAATGTTTGTCGTAAGGTAGGAATGTGGCAATCTGTGTTTGCTTTATTGCCTTCTCTTCTGACACAGCTGGCTTCGGTGTCGGGGAGGGGGGTGGTGGTGAAGGTGATGGTGAGGCGACAGGTTGGCTTAAACTTTTATGATGCCTCATCTTCTGACTCTCACTATGTTCTATTAGGTGAAACTACTTCAGATGGTGGAACACATTTGTTATGTTCCCACTGCTAGTTGGCACCACTCTCTGACACATTTTGCAGAGCACCGAAACCTGAAGTTTATCGGAACTTAAAAAGCCTAACCACTTCCACACCACTGAATTAGTTTTTTTTTTCTTATTGACTATTTTGTCTCTATTCTTACTTGCGGAAGCTTGTTCCTCCACATCTGTTGTCAGGGCACTCATTTTGTAGCTAAAACTCTGTGACTGAGCTTAACCAACTGCGGAGTGTCTATGATGTATGTCATCACGCAAGTGACTTCACGCTCTTTCTGGCGGCTGGCCACTGAACGTCATTCGGTGACAAATGGTAATGTATAAAACTATGTACACATATAACTATATATAT
>CAIGQZ010001455.1:2376857-2389695 GCA_903798205.1 Danio tinwini | reverse complement strand
ATATATATATATATATATATATATACAAATGTATATCGAAATATTGTAAATGGGTTAAAAAATCATATCACCGTTATTGAAAAAAACCTATTGCGATATATATATTGATATCGAATTATTGTCCAGCCTTACTTAAGACCAATAAAAAAAGGATTTGTAACACATGTTGGACTACTGAATAGTATGAACATGTACAACACTTCTTGTTTGGGACTGTTTTTATGATTTACTTCAGTAATGTTACATGACATGGAGGAAGTCGGTTTATGGCACTGCTGAGGTGTTATGGATCCCAGGTTGCTGATAGGAGCCTTCAACTCTTCTATGTTGTTGGGTCTGGTGTCTCACATCTTTCTGTTCACTTTAGATTTAGTTTTAGGTCAGGTGAGTTTACTGGCCAATCAAATACAGGGATAGCATGGTCCTTAAACCAGGTATTAGTACTTTTTGCAGTGTGGACAGATGTCCAAGTCCTGCTGGAAAATCAAAACTTTATGGAGATGTTAATTTGATGAAAAAAGTGTTTTTCATAGCTTTGTGAAGAAGAAGATATGAGACACCAAATTCAACAGCACAGAAAAGCTGAAGGCCGCTATTAGCAAAACCTGGGCTTCATAAGCAGTGCCACCAATCTTCACATTGCTGGAGAAATTCATGCAAAATAGCCCTGAACAAGTATTCAGTGCTGTACATATCCATAGTCAAATATTTTTATGTTCAATTATTTTTCTTTTATTGGTCTTAAGTAATATTATCATTTTCTGAGATAATTTTATAGCTGTAAGCCACAATCATCAAAATGAATAAAACAAAACTAAAATATATCAGTCTATGTGTAACAAATCTATATATGAGTTTCACTTTATTTCAATTACTGAAATTACAACTACAATTATTACAACTTTTTTGATGACATTGTAATTCATTGAGACGCACCTGTAAATTAATGGTAAAACTTTATTATATATTTTATATCATACAACTTGATATTGTATCTTGACAGTTTACTTGTTAAAGTAATGTTCCACTTATGTTGTTGTATAATCTACCGTAGTACTAGTGTACAAACATTTTTCAACTTGTCACATCATTAGGCAAACCTTTATCTTGTCATCAAGGATCACTGTTGCTTGTGTTGTTGGAAATTCCTAGCTCTCAACTAAAATGAGCAGGAACATGTTACAATGTTGTTGGTAGTTTGAATGCAACTTGATATGTAAAGACAACTAATTAACAAATAAATCCATTGTTTTTCCCAGAATACAGAGCGCTTGTAGCAGAAGAAAATAAATAAATTCACCCAGGAGAAACGGGAGTGTTGGCAGGTATGACATAGATGTGTTAAAGTACATTAAATACACTATAAATATCATACATGTACCTTCTGCTAACATTTTGTTTAAAAAGCACACACTATACTGCTAATACTTAGAGTAAATAGCATCTACCACCTGTTAACACTTAAGTGTACTGTAAACAGCATTTACTGTTTATTAATATGTAGTGTAAATACCATTTTTTAACTGTTAATGGCATGAACCACCTATTAAAATTTTGTTTATATAGCAAGTCTTAGTGTAGTGCATGCTTATTTTTTGTGTTTTGCAAGCATCTACCTTCTATAAACACTAAAAGCACTGAGTGCAAATAGCATCTACCATACTTTTTGTTGCTATATTGTTTAAAAAGCATCTGATGCTATTTGAACTTAGTGTAAATATTATATATATATATATATATAATATTTTTTTATGTTTAAATGTCATTCATTTTCTTTTCGGCTTAGTCCCTTTATTAATCCGGGGTCGCCACAGCGAAATGAACTGCCAACTTATCCAGCACATGTTTTATGCAGCGGATGCCCTTCCAGCTGTAAACCATCTCTGGGAAACACACTCATACACTACAAACAATTTTTAGCCTACCCAATTCACCTGTACCTGCACCTGCATGTCTTTGGACTGTGGGGGAAACCGGAGCACCCGGATGCGAAAGCAGGGAGAACATACAAACTCCACACAGAAACGCCAACTGACCCAGCCAAGGCTTGAACCAGCAACCTTCTTGCTGTGAAGCGACAGCACTACCTAGTGCGCCACTGCGTCACCCCCAAATGATGTTTAACAGAGCAAAGAAATTTTTAGAGTATGTCTGATAATATTTTTTTTTCTGGGGAAAGTCTTATTTGTTTTATTTTGACTAAAATAAAAGCGGCTGTTTTTTCTCTTTTGATAGTCTACAGAACAAACCATCGTTGTACAATAACTTGCCTAATTACCCTAACTTGCCCAGTGAACCTAGTTAACCTAGTTAAGCCTTTAAATGTCACTTTAAGCTGTGTAGAATTAAAAAAAAAAAATCTAGTCAAATATTATTTACTGTTATTATGGCAAAGATAAAACAAAACAGTTATTAGAGATAAGTTATTAAAACTGTTATGTACTATTATAAACTATTATAAAGTTTGTACTATCATAAACTATCAAGTTATTCAAAAACTATGTGTTGAAAAAATATCTAAGGGGAGCTAATAATTCTGACTTTAACTATATATATATATAGTTTGTTTTTACATTTACGCTCAGAAAAAAATTTTTATCCCCCGGCTTATTATGCGATTTTTGTCACCATCTTGTGGCGGAACAATGTAACGTGATGTGTCTTTAATGTTTAAAGTTTTAAACTGACAGAGTGTGTCTGCCTCCCAAACTGTGTTAGAAAGGTTGTTCCAGAGTATAGGTGCAAGATATGAGAAAGATCTACCAACTACAGTTAATTTTGATATTCTGGGAATAATCAGTTATCCATAATTAATTGTAGTGGATGTGAGGGGCTGTAATACAGCAGCTCCCTCAAATACTGAAGAGCTAAGCCGTTCAGGCCTTTGTAGGTAGTCAATAATTTTTTATTTATTTATACAATATATTTATACAATATATAGGACTGAACTGTAAGTCCATCAATGGTTAAACAGTGTTCTAGACTTTCGTGAGGTTTTTGGGTCCAATAGACCTCAGTTTACACCTCTATTGAAAACAAAAAAACTTGTGCGAACTCTAGAAAAGGCGTGACATGCGAATGGCCCCTAAAAGGCTGCCATCATTTTCAATCTCCAGCAGTTGATCTTGCACAGACATGGGGGATTTACCTGATTTGTTGACAAATGGGTTGTGAATCCATCCCTTGGCTGTTCGTGGGTCCTTCACTGGGCCATTTCCCCTTAGGAAAGAAACTTTCTAAAGACGTCAGTTTCCTGCTTGTGGGTTAAATTTGGGCGCTCAGGTGACCGAGATGCAGAGATGGCAAAAGTACACACATCCTTTACTTGAAGGGCACCTATTTTACCCCTTTTTTAAGATGTAATATATGTTATATTATTATGGTTCTTCTGAGTGTGCCAGTTTAGGTTCAGTTCAAAACACAATTCAGATTTTTTTATTATAATGTGTTAAAAAGTGCCATTTTGAGGGCGTGTACACAGTTCGTTGTTTTAGGGGCATGTTGCTTCAGATGAAAATTTGTTTCGATTTCCCACCCAACTTAACAAGGGGGCAGAGCCAAGAGCTCCCCTGTTTGTTTATGGCAACAGACAGGCAGACAGAGAGAAGCAACATGAGTGAGAGGACCAGCATTTAGCTGTACATGTACGACTCGGACACAGACTAAGCAGAGAGTACAAAATTATTTGTGTATTTGTATAGTTTTACAGCCAACTGTGTGCTAGTTTAAAGCTCCAAGCTTGTAGCCTACACCGAGACTAATAACCAAGCACACTGAATTAACTTTGACTGAAGGGCATCACACACTGGATGCACGCGACACGGCGCGCACATGACAGTTAAAAGTATCGCACACTTGCGGCGCTGGTGTGTGTCCGCTGATAGAAACTTATGTTTAGAATTTAGAAATCCATGCCGCTGCGTGGCGCGATGCTGCGTGTCGCTGAGCGGCGCTTCTGGTGTACGACCTGCTTGAGGCTATAACTAAAGGGCATCATACACCGGATGTGCCGCTCAGAGCCACGACACTGCACACCAGACACGCACATTCACATGTTATTTAAAATTAAACTATTCAGATAACGCTCTGTGGCACGGCAGAAATAAGAACAGTGTCCTGAGCAGGGCCAGCGCGTCCATAGAGGCGACTTAGGTGGCAGAAAAGTGAGCGAACCCCCCGGTCCTCACTTTCATCCGCGACACCCACCCCCTCCCTCCCGGTCCTCACTTTCATCCACGACACCGCGAAATGCATGGCGCTGCGCGTCGTTAGTTTGTTATTTCCAATGGAGGGACGCGCACGTGAGGCAACGCGCTTGCACTTTCCAGCTGCCCCTAGTTAAGATGACAGGGAGCTTCTGTGACCGCAGGAAATGCAAACCGCTGAAGTTTAAGGAAGATGCAATGAAAAGTACACATGTATGCAAACCCACCAAAACTCACAAACACTGGCGGCGAGGAGAGCGATAACGTGGTAAATGTTGAGCCCAATGAGCCTTACATCTAAAAATAGAGCAAGGGTGTTTCTTTGGTGACGTCGCTTTGACTCAAATGCTGAAAATGGCGGACTTAAATGGCGGACCAATATTGATTGACAGGTGCGCATTACCATATCCATACTGAGGATATGGTAATGCGCACCTGTCAATCAATATTGGTGGGAGGGAGGACCGCAATCCTACGTCAAGTTGTGGTCGATCTCAAAACCGCTCCAATTGGTCCACCGTTTTTATGTTGTTAAATTGAAAAAAAGGACTGAGGTTGTTTATATCACCCCAATATGACAGTCTATACACTATACCTACACATATGTCTGTCCAAACTGCTTGAAAGGTAGATTTTTCACCATAGGTTCCCCTTTAAATAGAAGTACAGATAATCATGTTTAAAACAACTCTGGTAAAAGTAGAAGTACTGATTACACTTTTGTATTTAAGTAAAAGTAAAGAAGTACCGCCTTACAAATGTACAAAAGTAAAAAAGTAAAAAGTACTTGTTTCAACCACAGTCCAAAGACATGCTATGCAGGTGAATAATAGGTAACTTAATTAGCAGTTGTGTATGTGTGTGTGTGTGTGTGTGTGTGTGTGTGTGTGTGTGTGTGTGTGTGAATGTGTATGAGTATTTCCCAGTGTTGGGTTGCAGCTTGAAGGGTATCCGCTGTGTAAAACATATCCTGGAATAATTCTGCTGTGGCGACCCCTGATAAATCAGGGACGAAGCTAAAGGATAGTGAGTGAGATAGGAAACTAGGTTACTATACCTCATATCTATTGATACATTAATATAAACTAACTTACATTTCCAATTTTTATGTTAAATGTTTGTTGCAAATTTTATGAAAGTAGCCAAGCAGCATCACACCTTGCAATATAGCTTAACAACACTGCTTAAAAAGGCGACTCATATATCGTCATCCTGACGCAAACTCACAGAGTTCAGCATGTAGTTTTGCGGCTGTTAGATAAAAAACAACAGCTGCCATTCATGTTGATACACTCTGTCTATCTTTATAAATAATGTCTTACATTTTACACTGAATTCTGTCCAAAATATATAGCATTTTCTTTTGCTAAAATAAATACTTATCATATTTGACTGCAAACTATATATTTTTTTGCATTAGGCTAAAGCTCTGCAAAAGTAGCTCTTATATATAAACCGCTATTTCAGTGTTTTTTTTCAGGTATTGTGGTTATTTTATTTTGAAGTTTCCCATTATAAACAAGTTGCAAATGCTTTTGTATATCCATGCTGAGCCTTGCCCCGACAGCTCCGCGGTCTCACCAGCATGAGAAATCCTGGATCGTTGGCCACCCTGGTGGAACGAGGAGATCAAGAAGATGCTGAAGTTAGGTATAATCGAACCCTCACGTAGCCCATGGTCCAGCCCCGTAGTAATGGTACAGAAACCCGATGGCACCCTCCGGTTCTGCAATGACTTCAGGAAGCTAAACGAAATTTCCAAATTCGGTGGATACTCCATGCTCCGGGTGATCGAGCTACTGGATAAGCTGGGTGGAGCCCGATTTATTTCAATGCTGGACCTCACCAAGGGATACTGGAACCTTCCATTCAGTCCAAGTGCCAAGGAAAAAAACACCTACTCCACACCCGGAGGCCAAAGAATGATGGACATCTTGCTGCGGCCCCAACAGCCAAATGCAGCAGCCTACCTGGAAGATCTGGTCATTTAAATAAATGTCTTACATTTTACACTGAATTCTGTCCAAAATATATTGCATTTTGTTTTCTTTTGCTAAAATAAATACTTATCATATTTGACTGCAAACTATATATATTTTTGCATTAGGCTAAAGCTCTGCATAAGTAGCTCTTATATATAAACCGCTATTTCAGTGTTTTTTTTCAGGTATTGTGGTTATTTTATTTTGATGTTTCCCATTATAAACAAGTTGCAAATGCTTTTGTATATCCATGCTGAGCCTTGCCCCGACAGCTCCGCGGTCTCACCAGCATAAGAAATCCTGGATCGTTGGCCACCCTTGTGGAAGCGGTTGAACTGGCTGAAGCTCATGTAGCCCGGGATGCTGGAGAGAGAGCGGCTCTGCCAACCCGGAGGGTGAACCCACCATGGTGACTGGTGGAGGGCACATCGACCCCGGCCTGGGTAGCTGGTTGTGTGGTACATCGCAACATCCCTCCCAAAGCACCCTCCCGAAAGGTCTCACTAGATTGAAAAACACAGACAGCAACGTTAGATACGGGAAGCGCAATCACACTGGTACATCTTGAAGTGATAAAAAGTAAACGAGAAAGCAAAGCCAGAATTCCGATCACATGTGTCCACGGAGATACCCGCTATGTACCAGCACAAAGAGTAACCATCTCAGCTAAACCTGGTAGCTGGCCCATCGAAGTTGGTGTCGTACCCGATCTTCCAGTACCCCTCCTCCTGGGCAGAGACTGGCCGGGGTTCCATGGAAATACGGTGAAAAGGATCCGAGATCGATTCCACTGGCCGGGACTTGAAGGAGAAGTAAGGAGAAACTGTCAAGCATGTAACACATGCCAGCAAACGTCTCCCCAACGACCCCCCCCCCCAGCCCTCTAATACTGTTAACCATCATTTATGTGCCCTTCACCCACATCGGTATGGACCTGATAGAGCCTTTGTCGAAGTCGGCCCGGGGACACGAACACATCCTGGTAATCCTAGATTGCGCCACCCGGTATCCAGAAGCGATTTCCTAAGGAAAGCGACATCCACGGCAATCGCAAAGGAGCTATTTCTACTGTGCAGTAAAGTTGGAATCCCAGCGGAGATACTAACCGACCAGGGCACCCCATTAATGTCCCGGCTGATGGCTGACCTCTGCCACCTCCTAAAAGTACCATCCCCAAACAGACGGTTTGGTAGAAAGGTTCAACCAAACCCTTAAACGGATGCTTCGCTGTGTGGTGGCAGTGGATGGGCGCGACTGGGACATATGATCCCGTATGTGTTATTCAGCATCAGAGAGGTACCCCAGGCTTCCACAGGCTTCACCCCATTTGAACTGTTATTCAGCCGTCAACCCCGCGGTTTGCTGGATGTCGCACGACAAGCCTGGGAACAGGAGCAAGCGCCACAACGCTCAGTAGTCAAACACGTACGGGACATGAGGGAACGCATTGACAAAGTCATGCCCATTGTTCGACACCATCTGAGCGAAGCCCAGCGCACCCAGCAGCGATTATATAACCAGCCCGCCCAACCAAGAGAATTTCAACCTGGTGACTGAGTAATGATTCTCATACCAACCACGACATTGAAGTTCTTGGCATTCTGGAAAGGTCTGTATACAGTGGTGGAAAAGGTGGGGCCGGTAAATTATCGAGTACGTCAGCCGGGACATAGACGTAAAGAACAGCTCTTCCACAAAAATTTGATGAAGAGATGGGTAGCACCTCCGAGCCACCTGGCAGCCTTTGCAAAAGAAAGCATTCCGGTCGTCCATGTAGGTGAACAGCTTTCAGCAGCCCAGAAGGTGGAGCTCCAGGCCCTGGTTGGTCAGTTCTAGGATGTGTTCTATGAGAAACCAGGCCGAACAGCAATCATCCACCATGAAACCATCACTCCACCCAATACCATCATCCGGCAAAGGCCTTATCGAGTACCAGAAACTCGCAAGCTGGCTATCAATGAGGAGATCAAGAAGATGCTGAAGTTAGGTATAATCGAACCCTCACGTAGCCCATGGTCCAGCCCCGTAGGAATGGTACAGAAACCTGATGGCACCCTCCGCTTCTGCAATGACTTCAGGAAGCTAAACAAAATTTCCAAATTCGGTGGATACTCCATGCTCCGGGTGATCGAGCTACTGGATAAGCTGGGTGGAGCCCGACTTATTTCAATGCTGGACCTCACCAAGGGATACTGGAACCTTCCACTCAGTCCAAGTGCCAAGGAAAAAAATGCCTTCTCCACACCCGGAGGCCAAAGAATGATAGACATCTTGCTGCGGCCCCACCAGCCATATGCAGCAGCCTACCTGGAAGATCTGGTCGTTCACTCAGAGTCATGGGAGGAACAACTATCTCACTGCGGAGGGTGCTCTTGGACCTTCGACGGGCTGGGCTCACAGCTAACCACAGAAAATGCCATCTAGGGTTAACCAAAGCAAAGTACCTGGGGTTCCACATAGGAAGAGGTATCATCCAGCCACTGCAAGACAAAGTGAGAGCTCTCCAAGACTCCCCACAACCCACTACAAAGACACAGGTACGTGCGTTTCTGGGGTTAGCGGGCTACTATAGGTGTTTCATACCTAACTTCTCATACATAGCCAGCCCGCTGACAGACCTGACCAAAAAGGGGCAGCCGGAGAGGATACACTGGACTCCGGTAACGGAAAAAGCTTTCCAGGCACTGAAGACAGCAATAACCTCCTGTCCAGTATTGCACGCACCGGACTTCGGCTGCCCCTTCATCCTCCAGACAGACACGTCCGACTCCGGACTGGGGGCAGTCCTCTTCCAGGTCCACAATGATGAAGAACACCCCATAGTATACATGAGTCGGAAGCTGACCTCCGCGGAAACCAAATACTCAACGGTCGAAAAGGAGGCCCTGGCGATCAAGTGGGCAATCCTGGAGCTGAAGTATTACCTGCTAGGAAGACAGTTCACTCTGGTAACAGATCACGCTCCTCTACAATGGATGGCTACAGCAAAGAATAATAATGCCCGAGTCACTAGATGGTTTCTGTAGCTCCAGGATTACCACTTCGACATCCAACACCGAGCCGGGGCCTCCCACGAGAACGCGGATGGGCTATCACGCCTATGGTCTGGATGGGCAGGTCTGTTGAAACATTCTGCCCCCCCCCTGTATAACACTTTCATCTTTTCACAGACATCCCAGGACCAGGACGATGCTGAAGATTGTATATTTTTATTGTTTTTATTCAAAGATATGTGCATGATTGTGATAAATGTAAGCAGTTGCTTTGAAAATATGCTATGTATCAGGGGTGTCAAATTCCTGGAGGGTTGCAGCCCAGCAGGGTTTAGTTCCAGCCCTGCTTCAACACACCTTTAGATTTAGTTTGATTAGGTGTGTTTAATTAGGGCTAAAGCTTAACTGCGCTGTTACCTTGTAGATGATGCAGTAAATAACTGTAAAATAGCCAGTGTTTTGCTTTAATGAAAGGAAACAGTATTTTACTATAAAACTAATATGATTTGTATGAAATTTTGTAGTGCAAAGAATAAATTACAGCAATTCACTTTATCATTACAGGTAGTAACCGTGGTAAATTACTGTTTAAACATAACTATCCCATCTACTCTGATGCTTTATTTTGCTATTTATAGAGAAGTGCATTTATCTTAAGACAGAAAACAATGATTTAGCCAGGTGTTTAATTGGTTACTTCTGAGTGTGCTCCATTCTCTGTCTATCAATTCAGATGTAGAGTGTAAAATAATCCACAATGAGTACGTGTTCAAATGTTTTTGAGTTTTTTTTTTTTAAATAAGTCTGTGTTATAAGTTATATAGTTGTTATCTTGAACTGTGTACTTGAAAGCTACATTGTTAGCTAGTTAACCTCTTTTATTTAAATATATTTATTAACTGGATATTGCATATTGCCATAATGTACAGATGCTAACAGTGTAATGTGTCTTTCTGGCCACTAAGCAGTTTTTATACACATAAAAACCATTAAATTCCAATCGCCTCAGTTAGGTAACGTGCACAAAAATCATCACAGGGAATCACAAAAAAATATGATACACATAAACATCTACACGCAAACCTTCACTGTCAGTTCCCAGATTGTGAATTTGTTGCTAAGTATTTTTCAGAGCTGTATTTCCACGTATGAATTTATATTTGGGACAATAGAAAAGTTTGTTGTATAGAGATTTTTTAAGTAAATAATTATTCTAATAATAAAAGATGAGATCCTTTGGATTCTCTGTGTTGCTGATTTGTTTTTGTTTTTTATAATTATTTAAAACTTTTTTTATTGAGAATTGACGTATGGTATGTGCCTGGGTTTGACAAACATGTTTCTAACCATATCTAGAGTATGTGTGTTCTGTTGATATGCTTATTTTTTGATATATATTTGAAACTTAAAAAAACATAAAAAAAATGTTTTGTTCCTTTTATGTTTTTAACCTTGTATTTCAGGAGTCAAGTAATGCCACAGTAGAGTTTATTCAAAGATAAGTATTTTATATGAATGACACATTTAACGGCAAAAAATATTCAGCCTCCTTTGGAATTTTTATTTCTTTTTCAAATATATCCCAAGTGATGTTTAACAGAGCAAGGAAAATGTCACAGTATATCTTATAACTTTATTTACTTTTCCTAATTAACCTAGATAAGCCTTTACGTTGCATAGTAAGCTGAATATGAGTATCTTGCAAAATAAGAATGTGTTTAAAAAATATCCCCTTTAAACAGCACTTGCATTTTAGCAGAGGCTCAGTGAAGTTGACTGGAAAACTTCAAATGAAGTAAGTAAAAGTGGTATTTATAGTTATTAAAGGCTTTCTTAAATAAATGCATAAATTATTTGTTTTGTTTTTTATTATTCCTACTGGTTTTGAGCAACATGAGGATCAGTGCTGAACATTTATTTTTTTTAGCTTTAGATGGAGCTTGTTTATTTATTTAGTTAGTTTTTTTTATTGGATATGTGATTGTGATAATATACCATGGGGGTCAAACTCAGTTCCCAGAGGGCTGCAGCCCAGCAGAGTTTAGTTTCCACCCAGCTTCAACATTAAGCTGCGGTCACACTGGACTTTTCTCCCCATAGACTTCCATTTATACACACGCGAATGCGTCAAACTGGAAACGCAGGGTCATGCGTCAAGTTTCGCATTTCGCTGAGGTGCAAAGTTCAAGCTTGTTGAACTGCGAAATCTTGACTGCGTGAGACCAATCCAGGATCAAAACATGACCTCTCTTTACAGAAAAGTAAAACATGGAGCAATTGCTGGCTTTTTTTAATGTCTAATCATCTTGTTTAATCTCGCCCCTTTTCGCAGCGTCTTACGACTTAATTTCGCACGCACAAACTCTAGTGTGACCGCAGCTTTACCTGTAGATTTCAAACAAGCCTCAATTAGTTTGATCAGGTGTGTTTAATTAGAGTTACAGCTTAAAGCTATGGTCACACTGCACTGTTCTCCCCATAGATTTCCATTCATATGCACGCAGATTCTGCAGACGTTGGAAAGTTCAAGCTTGGTTAACTCTGACCTATGAAATCGCATCATGTGATTGCATTAGACCACTCGAACAATTTTTCAGGACCACACTTGAAAACAAGTTGTAAGAATATTTCCCAAAATACAGCAGCTACAACGGCAACATGGCTGCACTTGGAAGTAAGGAGATGCATAAATTAGTATTTTTGTCATTATTATGAATTTTTACAATAAACAAGCATATGTTTTAATACATTCATAACGCTGTTCTTGTTTTATTGTCATGCTTTAAAACAAAAAAAGCTAAAATAAAAAATGCTGAATTTCATTATCTATAATCTCTAATAATAATTTCTGTATAGCAGTCCCACAACATTCTGACACTCAATGACACTGAAATACCCTGTCAGAAAAGTCTAGTGGCTGGAAATGACCTTTTAAAAGTGTCTGTTAATGTTGTTTTTGTGTGTTTACATAGACGAATAAGGCCACGGTGTAAATGCACAGTACAGTTACGATCTTATTGCCACATTATATCGTTATGATAACATGAAATATGCTTTCATTGATTTCCTGAAGATGAATACCAAACAATAATGAAACTGGAATAACTACAGCAGTCATGATCGTCGATTACAGCAAGACATTGCAATTACATATACTGTAAAAAAAAAAAATTATTTTACGGTTTATTTCCGGCAGCTGGGGTGCCGGAAAAAAAAAACGTAAAATAACGGCTGTTAAATTACAAAAATTTACTGTAAAATAACAGAGGTTGAATTACAGAAATTTACCAGAAATCTAAATTTAGGGAAATGTCTGTAATTTAATGTCCTTTGTTTTACAGTAAATTTCTGTCATTTAACGGCCGTTATTTGACGTTTTTTTCCGGAACCCCAGCTGCTGGAAATAAACCGTAAAATTACAATTTTTTTTACAGTGTATGATGACGTGTGTGTTCTTAAGAGTATATTCTGAAGCCCTTCCCCTTCACACTCTGTTTCAAGGGCCAAGGGAAAAGGGATAGGGTACGGGTAAAAGTAGAAATGTTATTATTTTGACTAAATAATACTGTTCCTGACCTTACTGTTCAGCCTAATGCCATTGTGTGTTTCTCGTGTGTGTGTGTGTGTGTGTGTGTGTGTGTGTGTGTGTGTGTGTGTG
>CAIGQZ010001455.1:2357686-2376847 GCA_903798205.1 Danio tinwini | reverse complement strand
TGTGTGTGTGTGTGTGTGTGTGTGTGTGTGTGTGTGTGTGTGTGTGTTAATAAGAAAAACTTCAACAGATTCCATAGACAACACCCTGTCAACTCTTTGTGAAAGATAGATTTATATTAGATGTGGAATATATTATCTTCTTCTTCTGGAGTTTTATCTGACAGTTGGCAAACCAACTTTAATGGCTCGTTTCCACTGAGTGGTACAGTACGGTTCGGGTCGGTATGGGTCACCTTTATCAAGCTTGCGTTTCCACTACAAAGGGTACCTTTTTGGTGGGCGTGGTGTACTACAGAGAGTTTCAGTCAACGTCATTCTCGCTCAAATAAATGTCTACAGTAAAGCTGTACAGTTCGTTCACATTATATGAGAAGCTCATCTAACATAACAGATGCTTTAAACATTAATACTTGTTTATAAATGTTTATTACTAACATTTCTATGAACATGATTTGATTATAACTGCAGATCAATGACAGTGTTACAGCCTACTGTAACGTCTGCAATTATATAAAATAAATAAATAAATGCAACATATATGAACACATACAGACCCTTACAGTCTCCGATATGTTACCAATAACTACACACAGCATACATTAAGTCCTTATTTGAGTTCAAAAACAACACGCAACATATACAGTAGCCCACAGTCAGAGCAAACCTCTCATCTGTATCTTTAAACTTCATCAGCACATGTAGCCTCTGTTAGAGAGAATTTCCGTCATTCCGAGTTCATAATAGTCCAAAAGGTGATGATAAACATGGCAGTTTGTTCATGATTTGTTCATGGCAGATTGTTCAGGTTGCTAAAACAATCCTTGTAATCCTGTCGGGCTTCTCCTTTTTTCCACGCTTCACTCTCGCATTTGTCGTTTTCTTTCTGAATGGATCAGATGTCGAAAACGCTTCACACATCACACAATCACACACATTATTATCATCAGCTCACAAAGTTCGTTATATCAAATCTAGACGCGATTGCGGGCTCCCTGGAGAAAACCGCTCGCACTTTTAGACGGCCTCGTAAAACAACAACAGGACACGGCAGATAGTGGCAGATAGACAGGTTTTGTGGCTGTTCATCAAGACAACGACAAGGTTTGTTTTGAGGCCGAGTCATCCATGTATGATTATTATATGCATATAGTTGTCTCGGCTGTGTATTTAAAAACATGGCGGCTCCATTGTTTTGATTCTGGCTAGCTCCACGAGATTGTGACCTATCTCTGTAAACGAATCAGCGTTCAGCTGCGCGTGTAGCTCCACCTTTGGGTACCCTTTCGAAAGGGTGCTGAAAAAGTGGTACGGTACGGTTTGGTTCGGTACGCTTTTGACAGTGGAAACAGCCATAAAAGTGTACCGAACGGTTCCGTACCACTCAGTGGAAACGGGCCGTAAGGTGCATTTTCCACCACCTACTGAATTAAAGTATGGAGCGCAACTATGTTAGAAATCTTGAGGGATTGGAAAAGGGATACTACATGGGTTTACTTTTAAAGAGAGGAGAGAAAAGTACAGTAAAATAAATGGAGGGAAAAAACTTTTATATCCTATCCATTAAATCTATGTTATTCAAAAATCAAAAAATGTTATTATTTACCTATTTATCTCTGCCATCTAAAATATATTTTAGGATATTGGGATATTTAGGATAATTGACTAAATTTTGCTTTTTTAATCCTTCAAAAAATAATTTGCATTGGTTACTTATTTTTGTACATTCAATTAATACATGAGATACCGTTTCAGAGAGACACCTCCTCTTTATCTTAGATGCAATTAACCCTTTTACTTCTCCTTTACTTAAGCAACCCTAAAGTTGACACTCGGCTCTTTCAATGATTTTTTGCTATTTTATCTACTTCTTCATTTCCTTCTTTTCCAACATGGCCAGGAATCCATAAAAAAGCTGACTTTCCAATTTTATTGATGTAGTATAATTTATTTAATACATTGTTGAAATATATTGTCTATCTATTGAGTGTCCACTTTGTAGACTACACATTACTGATTGGGAGTCTGTACATATTACCACATTTTTGCTGATCATCAATGCTGATGATGGCTTTCTGTCCATTCCAGTACAATAAGAATGACAATTAATTCTGTTTAATATACGCTTGTGTGATCTGTTGTTCTTTTTGATATTTTCACTGTTTGCTGAGGTATATACATTGCAGTTGCTGGCCTTTTAAACCGTCTGTGTATACTTGAGTTTTGTCTTTGTATGTTTGCTCTAAGTATCTTTTTGCAACAATTTTTTATTGGGATGTTTTGATCTTTTTTGTAAATTTCATTATGTATGAATAGATCTATTTATGGCATTTTTGTATAACCATGGGAATATTGTTGGGATTACTACTTTTGGAGTTATCTCCCTTTCTGCTAATTTCATTTTCTGGGCTTCTTTATTTGCCCGCCACCCAAAACGGTTTGCTTCTTTGTACTCATATTCCCAACAGTTTTCAATTTTTAATTACTGTTCTTACTAGATTTTTTTTCCATTTTGCCCTTGTATATTTGTCCAGTATCTTATCCCTAGTTTTTGCCTTATTAAATCTAATAGCATTTCTCCAATTTCTGAAAGAATTGAATATACTGGGGATGTGCAAAAAGAACCGCAACATATTCTTAATGCTTGATTTTGGACTTTTTCTATTTTTTCCAACCATGTGTCTGATGCCGAACTGTAAACCAAACTCCCATAATAAATTGCTGGTCTAAGGTACAATATATTTTTTTCATGTTTGCATACTTGTACCCCATTCTACCCCTATCAAGCATCTCATTTTGTTAGTCCCTTTTTTACATTTATCTATTAGTTTATTTATATATCGTCACCTTGGAATTATAAGGTTCTTTCTGCGTTCTGAATGATTTTGAGATATTGAGTTTCAAAGTTTTTGCATTCCATAGCAAACAGTATGTGTGTAACATTTGTTTTTAAAATAAAGCGTCTTAAAATGTAAACAACTTATAAAAAAACATCCCATAATGTAAATAAGTTGTCATTTAATAAAAAATATGTCAATAACTCAATTTTGACAAAAATGTCAGATAGAACCTTATAATTCTAAAGTGGCGATATGTGCTAAAAGTTGATTTCTTTTCCATCCATACTCCTAAAAATGTTATTTCTGTGACTTGTTCTAACATTTCCCCGTACATTTTTATGTTTAATCTTGGATTGTTTTTTTTTTTTTTGGAAAAACAGATTGTTTGTGCATTGGGTATTGAAAACCGAAACCCCCATTCCTTTGCCCACTCGTCTACTTTATCAACTGCTGTCTGTATGCACTTTTCTACAAACCTTTCATTCCTCCCTCTCTTCCATATTGCCCCATCATCTGCGTAAAATAATCTTTCGATTCCTGTTAATTTGAGAGTATATATCATTAATTATTATGTTGAATAATATTAGGCTACATACACTTCCTTGAGGTGTCCTATTCTCTATGTTGTATAACTTAGAGTATGATGTTCTAATTGACCCTTTGCTAAGCCTCGCCCTCTATTACAATATGTATGTGAGTCAGACATTCCCAGGGATATAATAAGTCATTTTTGGCAAACAGGTGAGATATCTGAGAAAGCCAGACAAAAAAGGATTGCAGTATGCATTGCAGGTATATATTCATGACTTAATACACATTAATATAGAAAATATTTTTTTCCAAATTGGCTAGGTTAGCCTAGCAGGTGAAAGCAGGTTAGCAGGCTAGGTGAAATTTAAAAAAACAATCTAATAATAACAAATGAAACCGCAATTTTTATTTTTTTTTTGCCAAAAAGCCTGATAGACTAATTGTTGTGCAATGAAATATAGCGTTACTAACTGACAAGAAAACACGCATGGACAGTGCTTCTACATAATTCATTCATAGAAAAGGCCAGAAAGGTAAAATTGATGGATATGTGCCAAATATTAGCATCATTGACCCATAACAATACACACAGTACCTTTAACTGCAACCCAGGCTCATTCTGAAAACATAGTCCCATAGACGTTTCTGGACACAGCGAAATACGTTCTGGGAGTTACGTATTTTCACAAATCTGCGAGAGGCCACTGTGTGGGCTTTTTCTTATCTTGAATTTCTCTTTTGAGTGGCATTCGTGCCTGCTGTTCTAGAGTAAACCCACCAGAGGCCGCTGTTGACTCACTGTCTGTCTGTCTGTCTGTCTGACCGAATGACTGAATGAATGAATCGACTGACCCACCCTCCTTGTTCCTTAAACCCAACCAATTTTATTGATTGACCCGCCCACCCACTTCCCTAAACCGAATTAACGGTTTACAAAAGCATTACAAAAGAAAAGCCATCATCTGATTTTTTACCACGTTTTCAGATTTTACCACATTCTCACCCTGTTATTTTACTTGTTCATTTAATTTTTTTGGATTCTGTTTTTGTCTTACCTGATTTCTGGAACTGCTCTTCCCCGGACTCGAACCCCGTCATCGTCATCGTGGTCAACTCCTCTCTGCATCTCAAGTCCACCGATGTAACATGACGAGCTAATGGGACAAACTGATTGCGGCGAGAAAGCCCTCCACACGAAGTTAAGCGGTCAGCTGGTAAGTGCGAAAAGGAACGGCGTCATACCGCCCCGTAGTGTTGACAGATAAAAACGTTGGTGTACTGTAACTCTTGACATGGACATGGGGGATATAAATTACTGAAAAACAGCTGCGGGTGACGTATATTAATTGACTGCAAGTGCTCAGTTTGTGATCACATCTCTGTTTTGTTCTGTTGATATGTAATTTCAAATATTCATAGCTTGAAACAGATGAAAGTATGACTGGATTGTGCTCGCTCTTACAGCTATTGTGAGGGCTTAAACGGAGCAGTGCTCATAATATCGAGTAAAAAAAAAAAGAAGACAGCTGTGAAACATAACCTGCTTTGTATTTTTGTAGAAAACACAGTTTAGATCTTTTTAGGGTCAGAGGTGTGTGAGTTACTGCTGTCTATCACTGAATGTGTCAGGAATATCGAAAACAAAACCAACTTAACCCCGCTCTTTTAGCGCCCCTCACACAGCTTGATGCACACTGGCATTTCTTCCCTTGGGTTTTATGTTTTAGAAAAGGGGGAAAAAATCCACCACCCCATCCAAACTTTTAGAATACCGGGTATCAGATTTGCACAATCCATATGCACAACATTTTGCCTTATTTCCCTCACTCGAAAGCTTGACAGACCTGCACTTAGCCAGGGCTGAACTGAGGCAAAAAATTGGCCCTGGCATTTTGAGTCAGAGCGGCCCACTACATACAATCAAAATGCTACCCATCTGTGCATATCCAATATGTTTATCAACTCCTATTTTATGAAAACACAAAAGGCATATACTGTAAATAAATAAATACATCAAACTTAATTTAATCTCTGTATACTGTCCATAAAGATTTTTGTTAGGTTAAAAAAAAAACTATAAACCTTCGGCTTAGTCCCTTATTTACCAGGGGTTGCCACAGCGGAATGAACCGCCAACTATTCCAGCATATGTTTTATGCAGCAGATGCCCTTCCAGCCACAACCCAGTATCGGAAAACACCCATACACACTCATTCACTCACACGCTCATACACTACAGCCAATTTAGCTTATTCAATACACTTTTCACTCAGCCTATAGGCTATTAAAAAATAAACATTAAAAACTGCCTGCTGACGCATGGGTAAATTTTCAAAGGGAACAGTGTACTTTATAACCTCATTCACCTCATCCTGCTTGCTGTTTCACAATCTTAACAATTAATGAAAACATAATATAAGGAATTTTATTTCATTTTGATATTATGATTAACAGTCACCAAACGGCCTCGTGTAGCTACATATTTATTTGACCATCATCTTCAATCTATGGCATATTTATAACAAAACAGAGCCTATAACATAACTGCCTCCTTTCATTTTCATTGAAAAAATACTTTACCCCGTCTCTTTTGCTGAATATCAGTTTTAATAATCAATATATAAAAGTATAACGTACAATAAATGTATACGATAAAAGCAATCAGTCAATGTCCAGAATCGGTGAACGCGGTTACATAAATTAACTTATCTTTGCACTCAGCCAAAACAGAGTTGCCTGAGAACAAGTATCACGTTTAACAACTATAGTGAGATGAGATCTAGCAGTAGAGCTTTGATGAACTGTCTGACATGCACTATACTCTCACCTGGGGTTTTATGCTCAAATTACCCACTGACCTACAGGCTGCAGCTCATGACAGTGCAGGGGCGAACTGGCCATCTGACAATTCTGACAGGACCCCCCTCTCTTCAGTTGGTGATTGTTAGCATCACGATTGCGGCTACGATTGGTGTGTGGGGGTTTTCGGTGTGGCTTAGCGAAGGGTCACTTGAATGGTTCTGTTCATAATAAAGTCCTTTATCCAGTTGTACATTTTCCCTGTGATTCCCATCTTAGCCATTTTAATTAATGAACCTTCTTTCCATAACATATCTTATGCTTTTTCTAGATCGAAACACACTCCACCTACTTTTTCTTTGTTTATTTATGTCTTTCTTATTGCTGTCTCTAAGCTAATTATAGAGTCCATTATGCTCCTCCCTTATCTGAAACCTGATATTGAGAAGAAAAAAAAAAGTTAGTTGGGACTGCAGGAACGAGGCGAGGGTGTGACAATTGGTCTTTAGCTACTTGGCTGTGATTGTTCTACTGTGTGTACCCCACTCATCTTTCTAATTATTTGCCATATATTGTTTAGTTCTATTTCTTCACAGAGGCTCTCATAAAAGTTAATCCAGTATCTTTTTTTAGCTGTTCTTATAACGCGTCTTGCCACTGATTGTGCCCTTTTTATATTTTTATTAACTCGTTAAAGCTATAACTTTTTCTTACTTTCTTAAGCGCCTTATAGCCTTACTACATTCCTCATTCCACCAAGGAACCACTTTTTTCCCCATTACCTGTTTTCTTTTCCCCTATTGCTCCTTCTGCAGCTTTCCTTTTTGCATTACATATTTGTCTGTTGCATCCATCCATATCTTCCATTTCCATTTTAATCTCTTTTAGGTACACTTCACTTTTTTCTTTAAAATTGTCCCAATCCACCTTTTCAAAATTCCATCTCTTTTGTGTTTCAACATCTAATCTAATTTGACTAACAATAGGAAAGTGATCGCTTGCTATGCTATTCTGATACATCACTGGCCAATTACTTTTTCCCACTAAATTATTCGAAACTAATGTTAAATCAAGGGCTGACTGTAGTAAAGTTTGTTGTTGTGAGGGAAGAAGAAGACAGGGTCGGTGATATAAGGTAAATAAATCTTTTTATTTTTAAATGCACACACTCAAGCTCTCTGGTTTGTGTGGGTTGGTGCTCTCTCCTGCATCTCCCGTCTGCTCCTTTTCTCCTTAAAGCCGAAGTCACACTAGAGTTTGAGCTTGCAAAATTCTGTCATACGGCGCTGCGAAAAGGGGCGGGATTAAACAAGACGATTAGACATAAAAAAAAGTGAGCAATCGCTCTATGTTTTAAATTTCTGTTCAAAGAGGTCATGTTTTGATCCTGGATTGGTCTCACGCAGTCAAGTGGTGCAATTTCGCAGGTCAGAGTTCACCAAGCTTGAACTTTGCCCCGCAGCAAAATGCGAAACTCTATGCATGACCCTGCGTTTCCGGTCTGACGCATTCGCGTGCGTATGAATGAAAGTCTATGGAGAGAAAAGTTCAGTGTGACCGCGGCTTAAGAAGGGTGTCTCTCCGGCCCAGTGAGTAGAATAAACAGGTGTTATTTATTATTTCTGATTGGCCTGCTGATTAGCCGCCGGGCTCTGAGCATGCTCTCTCCCCTCATTGGGTGTTCAATCATGCTTACCTCTCCACACTGACATTTTACTTGTACGTATAACTATTCTTGCCCCTCTTCCATCGTTTATACATACTAATTATTTTAACTCTAATAGTTCTTCTACTATCTTCCCATTATCATTTGTATTTTCACATCCCCATAGTGCACTGTGCGAGTTAAAATCACCACACCAGACCATCTTTTGATTTCTTTCCCCACATATCTTTTCTAAAAGTTTTATATTTAGTTTTTTACAAAGATTATACATATTTATATTTTGTATGATTTCTGATTCCTTCCTTTCTGATCACCATCACTAGTTCTTGGTTTATTCTACAACTTTGTGACCTACACTCAAAAAAAAAATGTTTTGCCTGTTTAAACTACTTAATTAAAATGAGCTGAAACAACACAATTCTTGAGATTTCATTGGGACAACTTGAATGCGCCATGCGTTCACGTGCAGACACAGTCACAGTCGTTGTAAAATCAAATGCTGAATTGAAACTTTTTAAAATCCTGAATCAATTTTGGAGTTACTTTTGCACGCTGGAGGAAGGACGACACCATGGCTTTACACATTACAGGTAATGTTATCTGTTAAAACTATTTCAGTCCCCTAAAGCTGATGTAGATTGTGTTGTGTTATGAATGGGTTATATGCACTGAGGTGTTGTTCAGCCACTGAAATTCTCCGGCAAAAGATTGATGTGACTATTTTCAGTTTCATAAGATACTTTTTACAGCATTGATAATCTAGATTTTTATTAAGTTTAACAACAAAACATCAGTAAATAGTGCTATTCCGCCTAGCCTGCTTTACTGAGCTGAAGCTGCTTTTAAAATTATCATTGGTTCATTTTTGAACAATGACAGCCTCCCTATCCTTTTTACCATGCTACTCTGAATATTTGATCTGAAATAGCACGTAAGTGTGGCTTAGTGTAATTCCTTCAGGCCATTGGCCAACCACTACATTTCATTTCTAACTGGCGAATGACATGAACATGAGGGTTGTCTGCTGTCATGTTGCTGTGCGCACATTCGCAATTTCAGGAGTCGTGGCTTTATAATATGCTAACCGGCTAGCATTTTGGCAGATCACCTACTGCACCTTTAACATAATCGATTTGTGTAGGGTCAACATGAATTAATTATGTGGAACCCTGCATTTTTTACAGTGTATATCTTGATTTATAAATGTGACTATTCCTCCACCATTGCCCTATTTTCTATCCCTTCGAATTGCTGTGTATCCTTGTAGTGTAAAATTTAAGCATGGTTTTAGCCAGGACTCCTGTACACATATTATATCTGGGCATTTATCTTACCTTAAAATGAAGTTCTTGAATTCTTGTCAATTTGCTACCAAACGTCTTGCATTCCACTGTAGGATTGTTAGTACCATTATGACCCACCACATACTTCCTGAGAATTTCCTACTTGACCTTTTAGCCTTTCGTTTACCATTTCTGTACTGATCCTTTCAATTTCTACATACTTTTCTTCTGCTCTTATAATTATTCTTATTCCAGGGTTCTTACACCTTTTCAAACTTCAAATACCAGCACTTTTTAAGCACTTTCAAGGTGCATTTTTACGCTTTTCCAGCACCTAACAACCGCGGTAAATTACATTTATATATGCTGTATGTACTTTTTCACATTTAAATCCATTGTGCTATTTTAATAAAACACTATATGGCATTTTAACTTAAATTGTTGAATACTTTGGAGCATGGATTATTTTGGGATAGTTCACCCAAAAATGGTAAAAAAAAAAAAAAAAAAAGTTCAGTTATTGGATGAAGCATTTTTTAAAGTTTGGTCTCTTTCTACCTAAAGTTGATCTCAAAAATGAGCTTACAGTCAGACTTTGTTTGGGTGTAGTACCAAACTTTCAAGACCAGTTGCTCTTAATATTTCATATGCATTGCTATTTAAAATTCATGTAACAAATTAAATCCTTATAAGTCTGAGAATAATCTTGCTGCAAATTAATGAACTGTTCCTATGTCTTCAACTGAAAGTCAGTTACCAAATATAGAAACCATAGTTTGTAAGCTTTTATCAATTAATTAATGAATCATCATTCTTTTTTTTTGGCTTAGTCCCTTTGTTAATCTGGAGTCGCCACAGCGGATTGAACTGCCAACTTATCCAGCATATGTTTTACGCAGCAGATGCCCTTCCAGCTGCAACTCAACACGGGGAAACACCCATACACTCTTGCATTCACACACATACACGGCCAATTTAGCTTATTCAATTCCCTTGTAGCGCATGTTTTTGGACTGTGGAGGAAACCGACGCAAACACGGGGAGAACATGCAAACTCCACACAGAAATGCCAACTGTCCAGCCGGGACTCGAACCAGTGACCTTTTTGCTGTGAGGCGATTGTGCTACCCACTGCCCCACCTATCGCAGAGCTTTCATCAATATTACTTTTTATTATTGTCAATATTACTTTAGGTTAGGACTAAGGTACTGTTGTAACTGTATGCAAATGTCCCACCTGTCAAATGGTGACAGTTAGAAGGTTGATGAAACTGATGAAACTGTACTGAACAAAATATAGTACAAATCTAGAGTAGGCCAAACAGGGTAGGTAGATAGATATGGACATATAACTTATTATTTGCATACGTCATCTTAACAGCAATAACGGTCTTTTATTATATTAATTTAATCATAGTGAATGCATGCCCTTTTGCGATGGTGTACGCGCTGCAGTTGCATGACTGACAACATCGTGACAAATAAATGAAGGATTAAACAGAACATC
The DNA here is from genome assembly GCA_903798205.1 of Danio tinwini. Classification (NCBI taxonomy): domain Eukaryota; kingdom Metazoa; phylum Chordata; class Actinopteri; order Cypriniformes; family Danionidae; genus Danio; species Danio tinwini. Next base: position 2,366,224 of record CAIGQZ010001455.1, on the reverse strand, counting down.
TCGTGCTTAAAATGTGTGGGAAACGCTGTTAAGTTACCTGTAAACTACGTCCCTCAGGCTTTACAGTGAATGGCTTTAGTCATTTTCATAGCAGACTTTAACCCACCGGAAGTCTTTTATCCACTCTTCGAAAAGTGTAAATGCTGGATTAACATTCACCACATAATCACTGATCAGATGTGCTGTTATTTGTAACTTTAGGCGGACAAAATCTGTCAGTGTTATTTTCATTCTCTCGTATCCAGACCTTTACATTTTTGCGGCTCGCAGCTGTAGCTGTTATCTGAACTGAGTGATTGACAGCTGATAGTAACCAATCCATTCGCGTTCAGTTTAACAGCAGTGGGCCAATCAGAAAAGCTTTAAGGCGGGGCATTGCGGGCTTGTTTACTGCAGCAAGTTGGCATGACAACTGTTTTAAACTATACCTGAGCGCTGCATTTGGCGTTAAGTGCAAATATGCATTCTGCGTGAACCTTGCATAGCTAAAATTTCAGGCATATATGCGACCAAAACGGTCATAATTTCGAGTCCTGCGATTTCAAATTCAAGCAGGTTCAAGCACTTTGTCCAAAATCCAAGCACTTTTCTAACCTTGAAAACGCTATATTAAAAATCAAGCATTTTCCAGGTTTTCCAGCACCCGTACACACCCTGTTATTCTCTCTGTCCTACTTTCCATTTGAGCTGAACAATTTACCACCTTTGCTATAAAAGCTATGAATGATACTTTATCCACTTCCAAATTGTCCTTCCCCACTTCGTCCCTGGCTTATTTTCTTCTTTCAAATGTTACAGTTTCTTTCTCTTTTCCTTCCTTATCTTGTTCTACATTCTTTCAGAGCCTCTGCATATGATACTACTTCTTTTACTAGAATGTTTTGTACTTTTACCATTTTTTTTTCTTAATTGGCATCCTCCATACCCTGCACTATGCTCTCCTCCGCAATTACAGCATTTTGGTTTTACTTCATTATCACATTTTCCATATTCGAGCTCTCCACCACGTCTCACACATCTTATCTTTCCTCTATATATCGCCGCAACATGTCCATATCTCTGACACTTGTAGCATCTTAATGGGGGTGGCACAAATAGACGGACCATGTAGCTTATATATCCTAAATATATCCTCTCTGGTAGTTTCCCTTTGTTGAACAGAATCATCACAGATATGCTGTCCCTTCATTTGTCTTTAGTGTATTGGAGTCTTCTTACCTCCCTCACTTTTGTTACTAAGATGTTCTTTTTAATATTTTTCATTGGCACGTCTGTCGGAATCCTTATTATCACTCCCCTTACCCATCTATTCCCTTCTGGAATTGTATAGTTCACTTTTTTCCCTAGAATCTTTAGTCCTAGCGCCCTTTTTTGTTGTCTGCTGTCCTTACAGAACATTAACATTTTTCCATCTCTCAGAGTTTTTGTAATTTTAATTTGTCCTATCTCATCATTAATTGCTTTTGTTAATTTTAGTAAGGTAACATTTCATAATTACCTTGTATTCCTCCTGTTTTCTCCTTATTTGTTGTCTACCTCACTTGCTTTCCAAATCAGATACATGAGCCCAATTATTTTTTCTTTTCTTCTTTTCTACTTTTACCCATTCATTTACTCTATCCTAATCATTCCCATACATGTTCTTTCTTCCATTTTTGGACCACTTCCGAATTCCTCAGAACTTCCTACAATGTGCACTCCACTCACAAATCAGCTGTTGCTCAACCGACAGGGCCACACCACTCCAGTCATCCGCCCTATTATTAGTACTAAATGAGAGTCATTTTTAAAAGCTACTATGTGTCAGGCAGTCGCTGAAGTCACCAAATTCACCAGGAGTCACACACCGTTCCCAACCACCTAATCACTGATTACCATCACCTGCGCACAGACACACACACACACACACACACATTTGCTGCGTCCCAATTCTATCCTGTGCTAAATAGTATTTGAAAATAGAATTAGAATGTCCCAAATCGTAGTATGTTGAAGGGTATGCCAAAAATTTCTGGATGGTTTACTATTTCCAGTAAAAAAAATTTAAGTGTAGAACCATCCATACTTTAATCACTGATATTGCCCACAGTACATTACTGTACAGCGCAATAGATGTAAATTTGATTAAAACTACAAATGCGGGTGAAAAGTGTGAATAAACTATAAACATGATGGACGCGAGACCAACCGTCAAGTAGAGAGGCTTCAGTAAAGATGTTTGCATGACAGTTAATTAATATCTAACCCACTGGAAAATATTTAAATCACGTTTTCCGTGTTATATTTCATCTGCAACAGCAATGTGAACTTACATCAAGATATGTTTGGACATTAACATCTGAATGCATAATTATCCAAAGACCTGAGGAGATTTTCCTACATGAAAGACTCGTGAATGGGAGATTAATCTGCTGTTGCTGCTTTTACAGTAAGGTAGGAAATTAAATATGAAAGAAATGTGGATGATGTGTGGATGATTGACAAGGCTCATAACTAAGCAACACAAGGATCTGTTAACGAAAAAGTAGTATGTGCCAAAGCTTGCATACTCTTCTGTTACGCACTCAAAAGTATATATTTTTCCTTCTGTTATGCCTGAGCGTATTGGTGGTTTGTTTCTGTGCCAATGTTTTTCTCTCTATCTCTCTCGTCCTGTCCTGTTCCTGTTTCCAGCCCTAATTGGATGTATTGCGGGCGTGCGTTGTGGTTGGTGCTCGGATAATGCAGCGTCTGTTGAAAAGGAGACAGACAGCATCGGATCGCGGAGGGAGAGACGGAGAGCTTTCCAAAGAATGCTTCGTTCTCATTCAATAACCTGTTGTAGTGTTTTCTAGTTGTTCAAAATTGTGAACTTTAGGGTGCTCTCCATCTTTCTTCTCTCCCTTCCTTGTTGTGACTGTCACACCTATATTTTGTATTATAAAGCTGTAAAACTGAGCGCTGTAGGGGCTGAGTGCCATTTATTTTGAACTGACTTTTTCTCCTGTTTCTTAGTTTAGTTGGGGAGTAAGGGTAGTATTTGTAAATTATTTTCTGCATTTCATTTCGTTTTATTAGGTAAGTTGTCTTCAAGGTGAAGTTAATTAATTTTTTGTTTATTATTGTGGCCTTGCTCAGCCCTGAAGCTATTTTTGTTTGAGCTCCTATATTCTTTGTTCCCCCCCCCCTTTTCTCACAAAAAAAGAACCTTAAGGTCATTAAAATCATAACCTGTTAACTGTTTATTTATTTATTTTCTTTAACTTATTTTCAACCACAGCCCTAGACATTTTGGGGTCATAACATAATTTAGGGGCTCGTCTTTTGGGTTGTGAGAAAAAAAGGAATTAGTTTTTGTATTGTGGAACAGAGTTTTAACGATGTTGTTACACAGACTGTCCTCTGTGCATATGAGCTATTGCCAGAGGCATAAACAAAAAAAATTTAAGCTCACAAGAAAACTGACAGACAAACATTTGCAGAATTTGCAAGAAAAAAGCAAAGTTTACTTGATAATGTGTGCTTCAAATAAAACCACGACTTTTGATGAATTGAAAGAACAGGTTTAATTAGAGGATTTTAAGAGCTCTGTGTCCGAGAACCTTGTAATTAATTTAAATGAACAAAAAGTGTCCCTTTTCTCAGCTGCTGTAATGGCAGACAAGTTTGTTAACCCACAAAAAAGTATTCTTTCCTGGAATCAAAGGTGGTGATATGGCTGCTGTCCAGCATTCTGAAGTGCATGTCAGAGAGTGGACAAATATTGCTAAGCCAGGGCGATGGGGTGAGTTCAGCAGTAAAATGACTCCTCAAAATCGTTCTGGGGACGGTAGGGTCAAGGGTGTGTTTTTACTGACTGGATGCTGGTCACTTGATAGCAGATTGTAAGGCCTGGAAAAAGAAAATGAGTCAGTGGGAAAGTTGGGAAAGTTTTCCCTGTTTTATTTGTGGTTGATACCGCAGTCATTAATGAAAGATCAGATGTATATCTTCAATTCCCAAATGCATTTCCTACATGTGTAGTGAACCGGGCTCAAGCTCGTAATGAAGGGAAGGGGATAGATTTATCTGATAGTTTCATGCAGATGTCTAGTGAAGATACTTTTGAAGAAACATGTCTTAACAGTAGGCAAGTTAAAAAATCTGGCTAAAATACTGGGTGGTATTGACATTCACTTACAAGTTGGGAGTGTGCAGTTGGCAAACGGCCAAAGAAATGATCCTTCACTGCAAGAGTGCATTTCTGCAGTGGATAAGGGAACTGTCATTAATGGCAAAGTTCAATGTCTGAGAGGGGGATTTGCTAATGTGTAAGTTGGAGGGCGATGATTGTGTTCTTCAAATGGTTGTGCCTGTGGGTTATCGTTTGCAAATTCTAGTACTCACACATGGCCACGTTTTTTTTTTTTTTTTCTGGCTATTTAGGTGTTAGAAAAACATACAATAGAATAGTGCAATATTACTTTTGGCCCTGACTTAAGTTGGATGTGTTCGATGTGGTCGTTCATGTCATTCGTGTCAGTTAGCGGGCAAACCAAATTAGGTTATAATAATAATAATATTTTTTATTTATATAGTGCCTTTCCAAAGCTCAAGGACACATTACAAAAAATGCAACAAAAAGAAATAGTACAAGCAGATAAATGTAGAGACAGCAATAGATACACAAATATACAGGAAGTCAAATGTAACAAACTGGAAATGCTAAAAAGACCTAAGAGACAAATAAACAGAGTGCAAGTGAATCGGATAAAGTGGTCAGTTTGTCAGATCAGAAGTGAAGCATTCAGAAAATAAGTGAGTTTTAAGTAAAGATTTAAATTCAGAGATATTTTAGAATAGAATAGATTCAAGATGGCGCCTGTGCATTTGGCATGCCGTCTGCTCCTGCTTCTTCTATATACATGGATGTCTGTTTGGTTTTTGAAATGTTCCGCTCTTTTGCAGTATGACTGCAGCTCTCTCATGGATATTCGTGCTTCAGTTATGGACAATGTTAAGCTTGACGTCAAGCGCAATTTTAAACAGACACACACAAACCTTTTTGGATATCCCGGCGTGCATTTGCCGGTGGCCTCTCTGCTCACCGCGAAGAAAGCGCGGGCGTCGGGGAGGCGTTGTCATCAAACTAAAAGCTCTTTTAGGCTGCTGCCCGTCCCGGCTGTGAGTCACTTTGCCGCGGCTCTTCAGCCTGAAGACCGCTGGCTTTACGTTCCAGGTGGCTTCGACCTGTTCTCCCCCAGTCTCCATCTCCTGTTTCCTTGGATGGCCTTCCTCTGATCAGCCGCTGTTACCGGCACGACGGTGTAACTCCTGCTAACCTACCCTCGCTAAGCAAAACATCGCCTTCCCCAGAAGTGATTCCTCCACCGAAAATGGCTCTAATAAAAGCCCGGTCTTTGGTGAATGAGACCTTTCTGCTAAATGACTTCTTTGCCATGCACAGTTTGGATTTTATGTTCATCACTGAATCATGGACTAAGGTTGGTGATTTAACTCCTTTTTCAGAACTGGTTCCAGATGACTACCTTTTTTAATTCCCCCCACCCGAACAAGAGAAGGGGTGGTTTGGTGACTGTTGTAAAGGACTCTTTTTAGACCGTTGCCGTTCTGTATCGGTAGATACATTAACCAGCTTTGAAGTACAACTTTTGCATCTTGACTGGAATGGTCCTATTCTATTAGCTGCATTTTATCATCCTCCTCACTCAGCTACAGACTTTATACAGCAATTCACAGAATTCATTGGCAACATTGCCATGAAATATGATCGTTTTTTTTTACTAGTGGGTGATTTTAACATTCATGTTTGCTGTGAGGCAATCCCTTTATCTAAGGAGTTTCTTAACCTTATTGACTCTTTTAGTCTGGTTCAATGGATAACAGATCCAACCCATGTTTAAGGCCATACCCTAGACCTTGTTCTCTCTCATGGGCTTGCAGTCTCTGATATTGAGTTTTCTGACTTTCCGCTTTCCGACCATAAGCCGATCTTATTTTTTATGTTTCTTCCTACGCTCCCTTATTCCTCTAATGTTAATGTAACACTGTCTCTTTATTATTCTCCTACATTTGGGGCCAATTTTAATGAGTGTTTTTTGGAAACTTGCTCTCATCATTCTTTGGATCTACCACTATTTGACCTGGATGCTGACAAACATCTCAGTCTCCTAAACTCGACCTGGCTGAGCGTTTTAGATGTTACTGCCCCATTCAAGCCTCATATAAAAAAAAAACACAAACCTGCTTTATGGCACAACGCAAATACTCATCTGCTCCGCCAAGCCTGTAGAAAGGCTGAGCGGAAATGGAAATAGGATAAATTGCAAATTTCTTATGAGATGTTAAAAGATAGTCTCTCAGATTATCAGTCAGCCGCAAAATCTGCCAAGGCTTCTTATTTTTCTGATCTCATTGTGAAAAATCACTCTACACCTAAAGCTCTGTTCTCAGTTATAGACTCTGTTGTAAATCCAGCTGTTCAATCAATACCAGTTGCTTCTAATGATCTATGTGAAAGCTTTCTGAGACACTTTACTGACAAAATCTCCATTTTAAGGCCACAACTCTGCTCTGCTCCCATTGATCCTCCTCCCACTTTGTATCTAGTTTATTTGGATGCTTTTGATCCCATTTTTCTACAATCACTGAAAAATGTAATTATTAATGCTAAACTTTCCTTCAGTCCCAATGATATCATCCACCCTAAATTTCTAAAACAAATTATTGACACTGTCAGTTTAGGTTTGACTTCCTTTTTCAATAAGTGCCTCTCCACTGGCTCTTTTCCCAAAGAACTTAAAATGGCTACTGTCACTTCGCTTATCAAAAAGCCTTCACTGGGCCAAAGGCCTCCCTCAAGGCTCAGTCTTCTCTCCCTCACTTTTTTCATAATATATGCTTCCGCTAGGGGCCATTCTAAGAAATCATGGGGTGTCTTTTTATTTCTATGCTGATGACACCCAGATTTACTTACCTATTAAGAGGAATTATCCTCTTGCTCTTAGTACCCTACTAAGGTGCTTGGATGATTTCAAAATCTGGCTATCGCACAATTTTGTATCTTTAAATGAGGATAAAACAGAGGTGATTGTCTTTAGCCCTACTGACAACGTTTAGGCCACTTGCCTAGATCTGGGCTACTTATCTGCCTTCAGATCCCCCCGTGTCCGCAATCTAGGTGTCATCTTTGATGAGTCATTGAAACTAGACAAACAGATCAGTTCGGTTATTGGTTCCAGTTTTTATCAACTTAATTTGCTGCCCAAAGTCAAACATTTCTTAAATCCCACCACTCTAGAGATGGCTGTCCATGCTTTTATTACATCACGGTTAGACTACTGCAATGCACTTTACTGTGGCATTTCAAAATCACAAATTTCCTGCCTTCAGTTGGTCCAAAATGCTGCTGCTAGATTTATTTGTAATAGCAGAAAATATGACCACATTACCCCTCTTCTAAGGGGCCTCCATTGGCTTCCTGCCCAATTCGGAATTAATTTTAAAGTGCTTTTACTGGTATACAAATCCCTCCATAATCTAGCCCCATCCTATCTCTCAGAGCTACTTTATTCTTACACTCCCGTGAGATCTCTTTGGTCAAGTGATCAAAATCTTCTTTTAGTTCCTCAGTCCAGACTGAAACGTAGAGGGGACAGAGCTTTCTCTGTTGCTGGTCCTCGGTTGTGGAACACCATGCCTCTTGATATTAGGATGGCTCCATCACTATCTATTTTTAAATCTCTTCTTAAAACTTAGCGTGTTTTTTATATTATTTTAATATAAAAACTTTCTAGTGCTACTTTCTTACATTTTACAGATGTTTCTCTTGTCTTGTGTCTATGTTTTGTATTCTGTCTTTTTATTTTTGACTTGTCTTGTGTACAGCACTTTGGTTTTTAAATGTGCTCTATAAATAAATTGAACTTGAACATATTATTAGCAGAACGGAGTGGCATGGTAGAGAGTTCCAGAGTTTGGGTGCAATAAAACTAAATGATCTGCCCCCCATTGAAGTAAGGCGGCAACGAGGGGCAGCGACAAGGCCAAAGTCAGCGGAACATAATGAGCGAGTTAGGGTGTAGGGGACAAGCATATTGCAAAGATAAGAGGGAGCTAGGCTAGTTATGGATCTAAATGCAAGGAGGAGAATTTTTAATTTAATGCGGTGTGCAACTTGGAGCCAATGGAGGTCGTACAAGATTGGGGTTATATGAGCAGAACGTTTGGTATGAGTGAGTATTCTAGCCACAGAGTTTTAAATATATTGTAATCTGGAGATGAGGCTGGCAGGCAGACCAATGTGAAGGGCATTACAGTAGTCAATGCATGAAGAGACAAATGCATGGATAATGCAAATGCAAAGGCGAAAGTAGACTTTAGGTGCTGATGCAGCTCTTCCAGGTACTGGTGAGTGGTATAGGCAGTGACGATATTTATGTCACCTGGTTGGTACAGCAGGTGTAATGGGAGTGTCATCTGTCGTCCTGTCATCATCTCGAACGGGGGTATCTCTGTAGAGCGATGAGGAGTGGCCCTGATTGCCATCAGTACAAGAGG
>CAIGQZ010001455.1:2308195-2332118 GCA_903798205.1 Danio tinwini | reverse complement strand
TGTGTGTGTGTGTGTGTGTGTGTGTGTGTGTGTGTGTGTGTGTGTGTATTTCTATTGGATTGACTTTCGTGAAATGATGTTCCATGAAAACTGCGATCTACAAAATTCACACAAACATACAAAAACTGAAAAGGACAACAAACAGGCTTTACAAACTTTAAATTAGGAGAGTAATAAAATACAACACATGCACTGCCTAATCATTAATTTGTAATTTGAACATTTAGTTAAATTAGATGTCACATTAGATTTTACAAAGGTGTGTTTTGTTTTTGTTCACATATAAATCTAAATAAATACAAATATGTAATGGCCTTTATGTCTTTTTTTATTCTCATTATCAATGAGAATACAAAGGTATAAGGTATAAAACAAAGCCAGGTAGGTATAAACCTTAGTGAAAACAAAAGATAGAGATTAAAGTGTAATTTTTCTCGTCCAATAAGCATTGAAGGTGCAGTATGCAAGTTTGACACCCAATGGTTGAACTAGGTATTGCACTCCTGGATCAAAAATAAACGCAATCGTGGGATGCCAGATTGAGTAAATTCAAACCTCGAATTGATATATTAGAAACGGTTTCTATTTCTCACAGGTGAACAACAGAAACCTATGACAGTGATCACCTCAGGTAAACCTCATGTGCTTCATTCAGTGCTAAATGCTAACAATGTGAGTTTGAATGCCATTTTACATGACATTTATTGCTATATACTGAAAGCAGCAGCAGATAGTTCACCTCAGATCTTAAAAATACAATAAACCGTTTGAAATTGAATTTTAGAACTAAACACATTTGAGTGATTTAGCATCTACATTTAATGATGTCAAAGAGGGTTAACATGTATTAAATAGATTCTAAACCTTACCGTTTCGTGAGTGAGTGCTTATTCTGTGCTTCTGAAAGGCTGTATTTAAATTTCTGTCATGTTTCGTCTGGTGCAAACAGCCAAATTGCTCATCACTGCATATCTCGTCACAAAGCGTGTGGTTAGGACACGCGGTTACAATGTAATCTGCTCACCTAATGTTTACGTTCATAATATTTATATCACTTGCTAATTAATAACCTCATGTGGAACTGAATCTGTCTCATTTCGACGTCTGATACTGTACATTTCGGTCACGGACGCATGCTTTCAGAGTCTTTCTGAATGAATGAAATACGCTGTTTTCCAACAAGGCAACCCGGGGTGCTAAAATATAATTGGTTAAACTGGCATTGTGCAGGTTAAATTTACCTAAACAAAGACAGCGTTCCGGCATGGAAAAAAAACATTTTCAAAGCAAAATATCTGACTTCAGCATTGTTTTTCAGTTAAGGTATGTTCACCTGGGAATTTTCTTAAATATCTGCACACATATTATGGTATTTTTTTTTTGCTTTAGAAGAGTCAAAAACTTACATACTGCACCTTTAAGATGTGTCATCAGCCAATAATTTCCCATCCTGCTTTTGGTAAGTGCAGTTGGTGGAGAGCTGCTGCACCTGATTGCTCAATCTGACACAGCTGCCTCAAATCTCAAAGGAGCTGAATTTTTCAACTTTTCAAGTGCCAATCAGATCGCTTTATGCAAATACCCCATCCCAGGCAGTAGCCAATTGAGGTCTTATTACAAGAATATTTAGGTTTAAATACTCTTAAGCTGCGGTCACACTGGGCTTTTCTCCCTATAGAATTCCATTCATACGCACATGAATGCGTCAGACTGGAAACGCAGGGTCATGCGTCGGAGTTTCGCAGGTTGCTGCGGTGCAAAGTTCAAGCTTGGTGAACTCTGACCTGCGAAATCGCATCACTTGACTGCGTGAGACCAATCCAGGATCAAAACATGACCTCTCTGAACAGAAATTTAAAATATGGAGCAATCGCTCGCTTTTTTTTATGTCTATTCATCTTGTTTAATCCCGCCCCTTTTGAGAAGGGTCTGGCTGCAGACACGATGCAATCTCAGACCGGTGCAATCTCAGCTGCACATGCGCATTCAGAATGATGCAATCTCAGCCGGACATGCGCAATCAGACAGCACTCAGCCGCACATGCACAAGCGGGCACGCTTTCGCTTTCTGTGAGACAGATGCTTCACGACACGTACGCTCACTCGTACTGTAAGTATATTTATTTTATTCACAATGTTATTAAATGTGTTGTTTTTAATTATTGTGTGAATGTTTTTAAAAACGATCGTGATATGAGTCTGATATATCCTGCACACGGCCTCTATGTCATCCATGTGTTTTGAGATAAAGTAAACAGTTTAGCGATCGCTAGCTTGTTGACAGTAAATTCATTCATAAGATTAAATAGCGTAACATATACAGGAAGATTGCATTAGATAACGTCAGTTCATATATTAGTTAACACGAATTTACCATGAACAACACATATGTTAAGCGTTAATTAATCTTTGTTAATGTTAAATAAACATATGCATCAGTTAAAAAGTGTTTCTCGTTGTATTGTATCTCTTTACATTAACAGCTTAACATAATTAGCTAATGTTTACTTATAGGCTAATGTATTTGTTCATTGATTAAATAACATGACTAAACAATGAACAACACATTTATTCAATAATACTAAATCGTTGTTAACTTAAACATACATGTGTTACTTAATGCAGTTAACATGAACAAATAATGAACAATGACTCAGGTTCAGAACTCCACAGTCTTCAACTGGCATGTTATTCATGTTTGTAGACTTTTTACTAATATGATTAAGCAATATCAAAGCATTAGTTAAGAGAATTAGGAACCTTATTGTAAAATGTACACTACTTCAACATGTGTTACATTTGTAAACTCTTTGCCCACTTACCACTAACCCAACATTATAACTGAAGTGTTTATTACAAAGCAGTGAATAATGATTTCACTGAATCTCGAATCAGTGAAAACCATGGACACATCTCTTTAAGATCCTTTACTACAGGGGTTACCAATCTCGTTCCTGGAGGGCCGGTGTCCCTGCAGGGTTTAGCTCCAACTTGCCTCAACACACCTGCCTGGATATTTCAAGTACAGTATACCTTGATTAGCTTTCAGGTGTGTTTGATTAGGGTTGGAGCTAAAATCAGCAGGACACCAGCCCTTCAGGAACAAGTTTGGTGACCACAGCTTTACTACATTACATAACAACAAGAGAATTGCCAGATTTTAAAACATAAAAATAAGCAAAAATTGAGAATTAATTGGGAAAATTAAGAACAAGAGCTTTGTGAAATTCGTATCAGTAAAGAGTTTACAGATGTTACAAATAATGTTGAAGTGATGTACACTTTAAAATAAAGTTTTTGATTCCCTTAACAGATGGTTTGTTACTGATAAACCTTGCTAGTGAAGAGTTTACAAATGCTAGTAACAGTTTATATTGTTAAAGTAGTGTACAATTTATTAAAAGAATCCTAAATCTCTTAACTAATGCTTTGTTATTGATAAATTGTGTTAGTAAAGAGCCCACAAACATGAATGACATGCAAGTTGAACATTGTGTAGCACTGAATCTGAGTCATTGTTCATTACTTGTTCATGTTAACTAATGCAGTAACTGACATATTACAATATTAATAAGTTTAGATTAACCAAGATTTACGATTACTGAATAAACATGTTATTTATTGGTTGGTCATGTTATCTAACCCACAAACAAGTACATAAGTGTATGTGTAAGTAAACATTAATTAAGCTGTTAATATAAAGGGATACATTAAAATAGCCTATTAAGAGTATGTTAACATCAAAAAAAGCTTATGTAAAAATCATTGTTCACCATCAGTTCATGTTAAATTCATGTAAATATATATCTAAATATTATTTGATATTACAAGTGTTTGTTAATTTGGTATCTTATTTCATTTGACTAAACAATATTGAAAACCATGAATATTTTACTAGCTCTGTTTTGTTTTGAAATACATAAATTACCACTAGGTGTCGCCGTAGAGTGGGGTTTCAACACGTTTCAAAGCTTCAACACATTTGCTTACACTGTTTCAGTGTTTCATGAAGCCTTGCTTAGCCCACCACTAGGTTCATTAGCAGAGTCAGGCAAGCAGAGGTCAATACAGGGGCAAACAATGTATAAGGGCAATCCAGAGTCATAGTCAGACACACAGGCGGATGGTCAGAAGGCAGGCAGCAATACAGGATTAACAGACAGACAAGGCAAAGATCAAAACCAGGCAAACCAAGATAAAGGAAATGCATTAAAATGTCACTTACAATAAACACGACTCAGCAGCATTGTGTGTTTGTGTGCTGACTTTATAGTTCATGTAATCAGTTCATGAGTGGCTTCAGCTGTGTGTGTCTAATCAATGGTGACTTGAAACAGGTGAGTGTGTGTGGTATGACTGGGTTTTGTAGTCCATATGAGGCAGAATTTGTAGTTCATGTGAATGGGAGTGTGTTTGATCGTGACAGATACCAAGGATTTCAAAAATCTTTTTTTGAATTATTTACTTTTAAAAGGTCAAGACAACAAACTTTTCTATTGTCCCTAATATGAATTCACCAGTAGAAAAACATTTTCTGCATGAAAATTGTGCCAAATGCAGAGAATTGTGTGTAGTGTTTTGAAAAAAGTGTTTTAAATCTGCAATTTCAGTGTAAAGCAGGAATTGTGCTTGTAGTTTAGCAGAATTGGTTCAGGGCGTTGGTGCATCAGTTACATGTTGTAGTCATTGTGTCTGACGTACAAGTCATTGTGTGTAAACAATTGTGAAAAACTGTAACACAAGCCATCACATTAATAAGCACACAATGTGCCAACTACACACTGATGGAATGAATAAAAAGTACATCTGGCTTTTGCCTTCTCTAAGCACAAGCTAGGTTATGTCAGTTTGAGGTCATACCTTTCTCATAGTTTTGTAAGCCTACAGGGATCCAAACTTCAAGTACTTGTGTTTATTTACACACATCAAAACAAACACAAGTGTTTTTCCCAAGTCAAAACACAAAATAGTTAACTGGGTCCGGCCACAAAATTTCATCTACATCACATACAATGTCCTCTGGTACAAAGAAACCGTGGAAAATATCTGATTGCAAAGATGATCTAAATCAGTTTTCACATGTGACAGTGTGCCAGACAGTTGGCAAAATAGTGTAAATAATAGCCATATATGTGTATAGCTCTGCTAGGAGTAAGTTGATCATTTGGAAATTCAGTGTAAAGCAGTGAGTTTTGTTTACAGTTCTTTTACTGTAAACAAACATTTTACCTACAATTTTGCAAAGTGTGTGTTACAAAATTGCAAACTTAGTGCAAAGCAGTGTTTGTGCTTTTAATTTTGCAAACTGGAAGCTGGACCTCAGCGAAGACTTGTCTGTCCTTGGAGCATCACAGGAATCAGTCTCATGCTATCCACCATGACCACCACAGCAGCAGCTCAGGATACGGCCTGGTCAAAAAAACCTTGGGATCATCTCGTCGCTGGTCTTGGATCGCATCAGTGGCACTTTATAGTCTGAGGGCCTCGAGATGAGTACCCCCAGGTGGAAATACAGAATAAGGAGAATAATTATCTTAGCTGCTGTTCATAGTGTATATAAACAAGAAGCAAAATCCTGTGTGGGGCACATCATGCGTCATACCGCTATGTACTGCACTGAGTGTATGCTTTGCTAAAAAGATAGGTCTTAAATCTAGTTTTGAAGAGTGAGAGTGTGTCTGAGCCTCGGACATTATCAGGAAGGCTATTCCAGAGTTTAGGGGCCATAAATGAGAAGGCTTGACCTTCTTTACTCGATTTAGCTATTCTAGGTACTACCAGAAGCCCTGAGTTTTGAGATCTTAAAGAGCGGGTTGGGTTGTAGCGAAACAGGAGGTTGGTTAGATAAACAGGAGCTAGAATATTTAAAGCTTTATAGGTAAGAAGCAATATTTTAAATTCAATACGAAACTTAACAGGCAGCCAGTGTAAGGAGGACAAAATTGGGGTGATATGATCATATTTTCTAGACCTGGTAAGAACTCTGCCAGCTGCATTTTGTACTAGCTGAAGTTTGTTAATAGAGGATGCTGGGCAACCAGCAAACAGAGCATTACAGTAATCCAGCCTAGAAGTCATGAAAGCATGAACTAGCTATATCTTGTCTAGGCATGGGAAGAATTCTCTGGTTGTTTCTTTTCCACACAAGATCATTCCAAAGAGTCCTCTTTTAGAACATTTGATTATGTGATTGGAAATTGGTGAGTGTGGTTCATTGATGGGAATCTGCTGTGATTTATGTATTTACATTACTGCAATAAGCTGTTTCTCATTGGCAATGGAATAAAATACAGGGAATATATTTGTGTTTTAATTCACAATATGAACAGCTGTTCACTTTGACTTTAGCCTATATAAGTTGTGTTTAAAACATGATGTTATCTGTTCTGACATGTAGTGTGAAAGCATTTGTAAAGTTGACTGTAAAATTACATTGTTTTGGTCTTGGTTAAGCTTGTGTGTAATAGAAGTTCAAGCATTTGAAATTGGTGTTAACTCTGCAATTTGTATCAAAGCAAAAAGAATTGTGTTAAATGTATAGCCTACAATGACAGATGTTGTGCTAACCGTGTTAAGAGTTTAGGATCTTGTTAAAACTATTGAAAAAAAACTGTCATAGCGATTGTAAAAAAAAAAACTGTAATGATTAAAAAAATTAACTTAATTTGAGAATGAATGATTTAGCAAATGGCTGCAATTTAACAAAGAGTAAACATTTTAAGGGGGTCTGAATACTTCCCATACCCACTGTATATTAAATTATAGACCTATATTATGAACTTGTTGTTAAACTGTAAATTAATTATTTGTCACAGTTCATTGAAATTGTTTGTGTGTGGGAGAGAGAGAATGCTTGCTATGTTGCTTGTGAGAAAACAGAAGGTTTTAATGCAGTGAATGAAGTGGCTGGTCATCAGAAACATCTAAAATGTGCTGTATGTATGCACATAATCTTTACAATATTAATATGATACAGAGCTGTCTACGCACAAATGGCACGATTTTTAGAGTACAAATGTTCCTTAAACTGCCTGGGATCTGCCGCTTCCTCTTTGACACTTGTACTTCCTATGACCCATGGTAATTAATTGGCTACTGCTCGGCCTCTGCCCAATGGCATCTCCTGATTATTCCACTCAGGGTTTGCTGCTATAACTGTCTGTAGTCTGCATTCTTTAAGAAAATGGGATTCTCTACATAGGTCAGAGGTTTCTTGAATCTAGCAATGTAATTTTCCTTCTTTCACTTATACTTATTCCTACCTAACTACCTATCTACAAAGTTTGTAGTACAAACACACATGTACGCACATACATATATTGGTCAGCATAAATGAAGGGAAAGTACACCCTCCACAGATCTCTCTTTTAAATTATTATTTTCCATATAGGATGCTTTACAACAAGGGTCTCAAACTGCTGGCCTGTGGGCCATTTACGCCCCCCCTTCCTCCTGCCTCCGACCTGCAACTGACGTTAAAAATATAACGACATTCGGCCCACCAAAGCATATATTTTTGAATCACTATCATTGTTGTGTAGGGGGGGTTGGACATATAAAGTACTGTACACTATATCAGGTTCAGTTTTAGTTTCTGTTTTTCACATTGTGGTATTTTGTTGCACAAACACCTTCTCATGGCTTACACTTTATGCTATGATATGATCATTTGACTGATATTCGATTTAAATGGTCTCATTTAATAGGGTTTTATATGCATATTGTAACCAGGGATGTGACACTGACAACAGAGGTGTGGATCCACATGCAGCAAGGTCAGGTAAGCAGTGGTCAAAACAGGAACAAACAGATGTATATGGGCAATCCAGAGTCGTAGTCATAATAGCAGGCAGATGGTCACAAGGCATGCAGCAATACAGGATTAACAGACAGACGAGGCAAAGATCAAAAACCAGGCAAAACAAAACAAAGGAAATGCGTTGTAATGTCACTTACAGTAAACAAGACTCGGCTACTGAAGTGAGTGTGTGTGCTGCTTATGTTCTGTCTGTAATCAGTTCTTGAGCAGCTTCAGCTGTGGGATGTAATCAGTGATGATCTGGAACCGGTTGTGTGTGTTGTGAGAAAACATGGCGGATTTGTAGTCCATATGAATGTGTGTGTGTGTTTACCAGCGATCTTAGGCTGTAGATCACTGGTGATCGTGACAGAGCCCCTCTCTAAGGAGTAGCTTCCAGATGCTTCTAACACAGTTCAGGCGGGAGGTGGAGCGGAGGCGGAACAATAGGGGGAGGGATGGAGGGTCAGGACCATGCAGCAAAGGTGTACTTGGAGCATGGAGCTGCATGAGGTCTGGATTGTGGAGTTGCGGAAGGCCTTGAGCATGGAGCTGCGGAAGGCCTGGAGAGTGAAGCTGCGGAAGGCCTAGAGCATGGAGCTGCGGAAGGCCTGGACCGTGGAGCTGCGGAGGGCCTGGAGCGTGGAGCTGCAGAGGGCCTGGAGCATGGAGCTGCGGAAGGCTTGGAGAGTAGAGCTGCAGAGGGCCTGGAGCATGGGGCTGTGGAGGGTCTAGAGCATGGAGCGGAAGTTGGTCTGGGGGCTTTGGTTCAGCAAGCACAGGCAGTTCATATAACCCCTGTGGGTCAGGAGGCTTAGGCCCCATTTACACTAATGAGTTTTTGTTTTGAAACGGTGTTTTAGATCAAGAACGATCCGCGTCCACACTAGCATTTCATCTACCGTTTCTAAACATATCTCCGTCCACACTTTTCCACCAAAAAGTATATCAGGTGACCATTTACGCACTCTGGGCATGTGCGTTCAAGTATAATCAGGAAGCATGTGTCTCGCTCAGCATTTGGTTATTGTTAGTCAACAAACGCTGGTTGAACGATGAACGTGAGCGATTAGCAAGTGCTCGAACAATAACTTGCCTCTTGCAAATATATGCAGCTGCTGTAGTAAAATAGGCAGAGTTTAACTGCACAATGGCGCCTGAAAGGACAATAGAGATCCATTTCTAAACAATTAACATTTTAAAGAAAGATGTAGTGAGTGTGTCGAGACTGCATGTTGATCATTTTCATTATCTGCACCATCACTTCAAAGATTTTACCATCAATTGTCATACATTAAGTCTGATTTCTTAAGGTGTGGTTGAGCGTGTCTGACATCGGCACAACTTAGCTGATTTGCTGAGCTGATTTCCTTTCTGATGTTATTGATATTATCAGTAAAGAAATCAGCAAACTCATTGCATTTGGGCAGTTCTGAGTCTCTCTGCTGCGCAGAGTGCGAATGTTGTTTAAGTTGCTTTATAAGGTTTAAAAAGAAAGTCTGCCTAGCAATGTTTATTTCCACATTAAAAGCATGAAGACTTTATAGATGTCACGATCACCAGCGATCTTCTCCCCATAGATCGCTGGTTGACATGCACATTCACTTCTGGACTACAAATCTGCCACATAATGGACTACAGCTCCACACATGCACTCCTCTCTCACACACGTTACTCATCTCCACTGATCGCACACACACCACTGGAAGCTTGTCAAAGACTGATTACACACAGTACATAAGCAGCACACACTCACTCCATTGCTGAGTCTTGTTATCTGTTACCAGTTGCAATTCTAAGTTTTTCTTTGTCTTGTTATTGCCGTGTTTAGACCCTCGCCTTGTTTCTCTGGTTTTTCCTGTCTGCTGCCATCCTTGTGACAATCTGCCTGCTACATTGACTACGACTCTGGTTTGTCCTCATACATCTGTTTGCTCCTGTATAGATCATTGCTTGTCTGACTATCCCATTAATAAATCCTGCATTTGGATCATCATCCTGTTGTCAGTTTCACTCCCTGGTTACAGAAGACTCGGCCCAACATAGATCCAGCAGGACGTCTCGTCAGACTCAGGCAAGGTATAAATTCCCTCGAGGACCATATCATTTCTTTTCTGGACATTGCCAATGATGCCACTCTCCTGGACTGTATACTTATTGATTTTTTTTTCTATAATGGACTAAATGAACCACTGAAATCCACCCTCATCCGTTATGGTCCTCGAGGGTCTTTCCAGCAAGCCCTAGATGTGGCTTTACGAGCCATTGGATCAACCTTCACCGTAGGCGAGATGGAGGAGACCCCTAAATGTTTTTTTGGGGGGGGGCAAAAGACAGCAAGACCCGCCGGCAATTGGGCTTGCTGTTCCCTCTAATAATACAATAATGCTGGCATCACCCATACTTTTGTCCCCAGTTGATCAGTCCCTGTCTGACCCTCCAGAGTTGCCAGATCCTCAGTCCCTGTCTGATCCTCCAGAATTGCCAGATCCTCAGTCCCTGCCTGATCCTCCAGAGTTGCCAGATCCCCAGTCCCTGCCTGATCCTCCAGAGTTGCCAGATCCCCAGTCCCTGCCTGATCCTCCAGAGTTGCCAGATCCACAGTCACTGCCTGACCCTCCAGAGTTGCCAGATCCTCAGTCACCACTGCTGCCAGAGCCACTGCTGCCAGAGATTCCTGAATGGCCGCCTAAGCTTCCTGAATGGCCGCCTGAGCTTCCTGAATGGCCATTGTGGTTGCCCTGGTTACAATAGATGTAATAATGGAATACAAGTTTTGTCTTCCATATGCGCTCAGCTTTTCTGCACTCTTTCATCGTCTGTACTGCTTTTGAATTTCTCCAAAATGCTTTTTGTCTCCCACTCCTTTTCCTGACTTTAACAGGTGCAAAGCCATCAAAAAACATTCTTTAGAAAAGTGATCAGTAAAATGCGTGGAGCACCCTTTATTGCTGTACTCAGATATTCAAAGGACAAATAGTCATTAATTGACACTTGTTTACACTCCTAGACATCTTTAAACAGAGCAGCAATGCCTCCACCTCTCCTGCTTTGTAAACACTCATAAAATTAACGTAAGGAGAGGCTGCTTCTTTTAGGACTGCTGCACTACAACTTTTATCTAGCCAAGTTTCATTTAAAAAACATAAAATCCAGAATCAGAAACTGTTTTATTGCATTAGTGAAGCAGTGTGTCAATGTCGCCCTGCTCCTAAAGTTCCTGATTATTGAATCTTCACCAATTAGTGTCCTTATCTCGGCTGCGATTGGTGCAGAATAAAGTCTCCAGGCCCGGATGGCCTAGGGGGTGAAGCATATAAAGAATTTGAGAACTTGTTATAGATCCCCTGTTAGCTATATATGATCATTATTTTGAGTAAACATGTTGCATCAGTCACTTAAAAAGGCCAATATCCCTCTTATCTGAAAAAAGCAAAAGACCCAGAGGACTGTGAGTCGTACAAGCCAATTTCCTTGAACGTAGATTTAAGGTTGCTTCCAAGATGCTTGAATTATGACTGGAGAAAATACTACAATCTATTATTGATGAAGACCAAACTGATTTCATTAAGGCCCAATCCCAATTCTACCCCTTAGTCCTTCCCCTTACCCCTACCCTTCGTTTTGCACGTTCACGTGAAGGGGTAGGGGTGTCCCAATTCTCTTTAGGTTGGAGGCATAGGGTTAAGGGGAAGGGCTAGATACCACTTCAAACAGAGATTTTTCAGGATCACACTTGAAACCAAGGGGTAAGAAAATTTAGAATACAACATCTACAACAGCAGAATGGCTGCACACGGAAGTAAGGAGATGCACAAATTAGTATTTTTTGTGATTATTAATATTTTTTACAACAAACAGCATATGTTTTAATACATTTATAACCACGTTCGTGTTTTTCCACCATGCTTAAAAAAAACCTGCAAGAGTTAAAACCGCTAAATTTCGCTATCCATAATCCATAATAATATAACCTGTATAGCAGTCCCACAACATACTTTCACTCGATGACACTCGAATACCCTGTCAGAAAAGTCTAGTGACTGGGAATGACCATTTTACAGTGGCTGATATAATGTTAATGTTGTTTTTGTGTGTTTACGTAGATTACAAAAATAGAATTGGGATTGGGCCTAAGAGCAGAAGTTCTAGTAACAATATTAGACAACCTCTCAATTTTATCGAGCTGTCTCAAAATCACACTACTGACACCCTTATACTATCTTCAGATGCAGAGAAAGCCTTTGACCATGTGGAGTGGTTGTATTCATTTTACAGTCTAGAAATATTTGGCCTCTGTGATCATTTTATTTGATGGCTTCATTTACTTCATTCTTTATCTCTTGCAGCCATTGTTACTAACAGTAACGGGTCGGACAACTTTCTTCTGTTTCGGGTACTAGACAGGTGTGCCCTGTCTCCCCATTGATGTTTGCTTTAGCAGTTTAGCTGTTGCCACAAGTAATTAGAGGGGAGATGACCTGGGAGTGTCTGGGGTATTGATAGGTAGTAAAGAGCATAAAATCTGCCTTTACTCAGATGATATCCTGCTTTTTCTTTCAAATTTTGAATCTTCAGTGCCGAGTTAAGTAGATATTATTCATTTATTTGGGAGTTTCTCTGGCTAAAAATTACATTTCTCCAACCCTGTTGCTCTGCATTTAAAACACTTAATGGGTCAAATGATGCCAATAATACTCCCAGATAAAATAGTTAAATGGATGGCTTAGTTCATCAATATGGAATAAGCATAAACCAAGACAAAAAAATTCTGTAAATTAATAACATTTCAAAATACCAATTGGCCTGCCAGCTCAGGTTCATAGGGGAATGGCTTAAAGAGGACCCAAAATCAATTTGGCTTGATTTAGAAATTTACTAGAAAGTTAAGACATTACAGTATGTGATAACAGAAGTGTATGTAATACTTGGAAAACCTGGTCTAATATATGGAAGACAGATGGCAGAGTTGACTTGTCTTCACCTTTAACCCCCATTCACAATAACCCAGAGCCTAGTATTTCAAATTCTAGGTTTAAAACGTGGAACACTTGTGGGGTTATTCAGACTTAATGATTTGTTTAATGAAGGCGTGTTAATGTCTTTTGAAAATTATCAAACTACCCAGATTTAATTTCTTTAGATTTCTTCAAATTAGGCATTACATTTTTAAATATTAATATATTAATAATACTTCCTTGCCAGTCATAGAGAGAAATTTGTTGAATTCCATTCATGCAAGCAGATCACACACTTTTATAATGCCCTTTGTTTATGTGTAGGGATGAATACTCAGGAACTATGGGAGGGGGAGCTTCAGTTGAATATTACGGATGAGTAATGGGATCTAATATGGACTTAAGAAGCTAAGTTCTTTAGTTGCAATGGGGCCAAAGCTATTCAACTTGGAATTGTTCATAGATTGCATGTCACATCGCTTCTCAGAAGCAAGTTTAATTTAAATTATACACCATGTGTTAAATGTCAGGTAGAAGTGAGAGACTGAAGCCATTTATTATGGAATTGTCATGTTATTAGTGCTTATTGGTAAAAAGCTGTTACTTTTTTGAGCCGTATGTTTGGACTTTAGCTATTGGATCAATTATCATTGATTTTAAGTTTCCTGGTCAGAAATTCACCAATCGGTAATTTGACATTTTAGCCATTGCTGTAAAAAAAAAAAAAAAAAAACAAGATATATATATATATATATATATATATATATATATTATCTTTGCCATGGTGACAGTAATAATATTCTATTCTAACACTTCTATTCAGCTTAAAGTGACAAATTAGGTTAACTAGGCAGGTTAGGGCAAGTTATTGTATAACGATGGTTTGTTCAGTAGACTATCAAAAAAAATATATAGCTTTTATTAGCTGAAATATAACAAATAAGACTTTCTCCAGAAGAAAAAATATTGTCAGACATACTGTGAAAGATTCATTGCTTTGTTAAACATCATTTGAGAAACATAAAAAAATAATAATAAACTTATATATGTATATACTGAAATCAAATCATATCACTTTTGTTATCACACCATCAGCAGCATGTGTGCTATGATGAGCGAAAAGCTTAGGTGCTGGCTCTAGAAACAAAACAATGTACAATTAACAATGTTGAAAATAAAAACGTAAAAAGACAGTAAATAGAAAAGAAAAAACACATTAAACACATATGTAGACACAAATAGACAAGTACACAGTCAAAAAAGGTTTACACATGTACACATAATTTGACTGTTGATAGATAATTATTGTAGGCGGTATTGTTTTTTAATTAAAGGTTCTGTTAAAGTGCAGTGCGTGCTACATCGTGCTGGTATGAATGCAGTGTGGAAGGAGTTTGTGTAAGGTGTGTCAAGTAAACTGGATCAGTGACAAACCACCCTCTTAAACAGGATAACACAATATTATTAGGGAAATGATTCTCTCAGAGTTCCTTACTAGTCTCATTCATATGTTCACTGAGGTTTTTCATCAAGTCTAGACTCTACTTGGATTTTATTGATGTCATAATTGAATAAATACATTTTCCATTATTATTATTATTATTGTTATTATTATTATTATTATATTTTCGTATTATTTTTATTTACTTATTATTAACTTTTATTACTATTATTTATTTATTATAATTATTATCTTTTCTTAATTTATATAATTTTTATAGTACTGTTAAAATGGCCATTGTCTGTTGGTTTGTTTTGTGTTTGTGATTAATAGTTAAAATTTTAAAAAACATTTGCAATAAATAAAATAAAAAAGCTTAGAGTAAAGAATACATGTTATATCAAACGGAGGGTAGTACGCAAGATGGCAACCTGGAGGATGTACTTTTGAGAAGCTGTGAAGATTTTTTTTCTGCACTTAAAATAGATTTTTGTTTGTTTAAAATGTTTACCAGTTGGAAGTTTAAATGAAACAGCATTTAATTCAATACTTCAAATAAGACGCATTCAAATGGTGGGAAAACAGACAGAAAGAGACAGTAAAATCAGAGAAAAGATTCAAGCTATAATGAAACCAATTCCTTTGGTGAAAACAACAGAAATCATCTTCAATAAAAAATAACATGAAAAAAATGTGAAGAAGGACACAAAGATCATCCAGCAACCTACATGTGAAGAAAATATTTTATAGATTCATTCCAGGCTCTGTGAGATTGAAAGGTACAATAGTAGATGGAATCTGAGATTGTATGGTTTGACAGAGCGGGCAGGTGAAGATGTCAAGGTGGAGTTCTTTCTGAGTTCAAAAGCAAAATAAAACAAGAAGTGGATGCCATACACCATCTTTGAAGGAAACTTAAAGAAAACATAACGTCAGAAGAGAGAGAACTTTCATCATCCAATTTCTATCCAGAGCCCTATGAGATATTCCGTAGAAAGGGGCAAAATCCAGCACTTTTTGCAATCAAAAGAACTGCAATTAGGAGAGGATTTAAAAGCTATGGACAAAGCCATATATGAACTATTGTGGCAGAAAGTCAAAGAAGAGCAAAGAAGACTCACTTTGTTGGTGTGCATGCATTCGTGGATGGAAAGGAAATATTCATGTAAAGATTAGAGGTTGATTATATCCACATGATTATAGTGACTATGGGACATGATTGTAGTCTACTCTGACAATGATAAGTGCAGTTGTAAGATGATATTTGTGCTCTCAGCCATTTATGCAAAAGAAGGTGGAGCTACAAATGTCTATGTGTCAGCATAATGGCAGATTCAAAAACAAGACTTATGCTAAAGAGGGTTAGATCGACAATAATGGGCAGAACTTTACCACTCTGATGACATGTACAAAGGGGAATAATTAGAAGCAGGTTATGTTTACAGATTGTTGCCACACAACTTTCTTCAAACCCCTTATAAAATGATTTTTGCATGATAGGGCCCCTTTAAAGGGCATCTAAGATGAAAATCATCTTTTGTAAGCTGTTTGGACAGAACTGTGTTAAAATAGGATCCAAATTCCTTCTATTTTGAGGCCCACCGCAACTTGATGTAGGAGTATGGTTTCCCCACCCACTGAATTGTTTGACAGCCGCGTATTACCATGTATTATCATGTCTCCGTAATAACGTGTATGTCAACAAGACAGGTTGTGCACAAAGCAACTAGGATTAAAAGATCTGTTGAGCCCGCTGTGATCATTAATCATAATCAAATGTGATCAAGAATGAGTCTTACAAGTTTAAAAAGTTTTTAAAACAGTGCATTTTACCGTTTTTATCACCACAGCTGTGTGTCAGTACAATTAGAAAAGAAGACGCTTCAATCCCGCTTTGTGGATGTAAAATTAAATTAAATTCATCTTTATTTCTATTGCGCTTTACAATGTTGTTGATTGTGTCAAAGCAGCTTAACATAGATTATAGTAAATTGTAACTGTGTCAGTCCAGTTCAAGTTCAGTTCAGTTGAGTGTGGGTTAGTTTTCACTGTTGAGAGTCCAAACACAGAAGAGCAAATCCATCGATGCACAGCTCCACAAGTCCCGAACCATGCAAGCCAGTGGCGACAGGCACAACCATTTCTTTTATGGCCAAACTTCTTGTGCAGAGCTTCAGTCTAGGTGCCGGAGGCTTGAGAAAGCTGGACGTCCATCATGGAGAAGCTGCAGGTGGGAGAGGTCACTGGCTGGTGTACAGGTTGGCCCTTCAGGATCAATGCGAAGACTCATTTGTCACTGGGGTCTTACAACAATCAGTATCATGCTCTCCACTCCTCCATGACCACCACAGCAGCTGCTCAGAATACAGCCTGGTCCAGGATTATGGAAACCTCGGGAACAATTTAAAAAAAGACTAACATAAGTGCAGATGTCGTTCAAATTATAATGTCTTTTGGCAAGAGTTCCCAGCCTTGGTTACCCTAAATAACGCAGAATAACAAATCCCTTTGAGGATTTGGATTTCAAAAGCATTTGTGTTTTATATGTATGCTAATACAAAGAGATGTGTCTTTAATCTAGTTTTAAACAGACAGAGTGTGTCTGTTTACCGAAGTGTGCTGGGAAGGCTGTTCCAGAGTTTAGGTGCCAGATATTAGAAAGATCTACCACCTACAGTTGATTTTGATATTCTGGGAAAAATCAATTGTCCAGAATTAATTTAGCATAGTGGACCTGAAAGGCTATAATACACCAGGAGCTCTCAAATACTGGCAGCCAAGCTGTTCAGGGCTTCGTATAGAGTCAATAAATTGTTTTAATTTATACGATTTAATAGAGAGCCAATGCAATGATAAAAGAACTGGAGTAATATTATCATATTTCTTTGTTCTAGACAGCACTCTAGCAGCTGCATTTTGAACTAGCTGAAGTTTGTTAATTAGGCCAGAAGGGCAACCGCCTAGTAGCGCATTACAATAATCTAAACGAGAGGTCATAAAAGCATGAATAAGCTTTTCTGCATCAGACATTGATAGCATATGTCGCAATATGGCAATTTTTTTAAGATGCAAAAATGCAGTTTTAGAGATGCTTGAAATCTGGCCTTCAAACAACAGGTTGCTATCAAAAATCACCCCCAAATTTTTGACTGAGGATGAGGACTGAACTAAAAATCTATCAAGGGTTTTTGATCAAGTGTTCTAGCATTTTACGTGTGAGGTTTTTGTGTATCATCAGCATAACAGTCAGCATAAGCTAACTCCATGTTTTTTAATGATATTGCCTAGCGGTGGCATATATAGTGTGAAAAGTAAGGGACCATAAACTGAGCTTTGTGGTACCCCACAGTGTACTTTTGATCTGTATGATGCCTCTTTATTAACTTATACATATTGATAAAATTAAGATAGATAAGACCTGAACCAGGCCAAGCAGTTCCTGTAATACCAAAATAATTTTCAAGCCTATCAAGGAAAATATTATTAGCGATTGCATCAAATGCAGCACCGAAGTCTAATAACACTAAGAGAAAAATGCAACCACAATTGGACAACAGAAGGAGGTCAATTGGAGAAGTGCTGTTTCTGTGCTATAAAATGCTCTAAATCCAGATTGAATTTGGGACGATGCTGTAGGAGGCAGATTTATGGTGCTTATTCTATCTCTGATATAATCAATCTTGCATGTGAAAAAACTCATAAAGTCTTTACTGCTGTGTTGAGAAATGCATGTTGATGCTTTATTTTTAGTTGGATTTGCTACTGTGTTAAACAGGACCATAGGGTTGTGTTTATTTCCTTCTATTAATTTAGAAAAATAAGCAGATGTGGTAGACTGTAAACCTTTTCTAAAGTTAAGTATATTTCTTTCCAGGCCAGACAAAAAGCCAGTAGTTTTGATTTCTTCCATCTACGTTCCATTTGCTGCTTTCTTCAAAGCACGTGTCATGGTTGTGGATCCGTCTGTTCTTCTTGCATGTGTGTGTGTGTGTGGGAAGTGGGTGTGTTTGTTTGGGTTTATCTTCACTGCGTGGTCGGTGTGTGTGTGTGTGTGTGTGTGGGAAGTTGGTGTGTTTGTTTAGGTTTATCTTCACCGCGTGGGGTGTGTGTGTTTGTGTGTGTGTGTGTGTGTGTGTTTACATTCGTCAGCTGGATTGTCACGTGTCTTGTTACCACTCATATCTCTCAGCTGTTTTCTATCAGTCACAGCTGTCGCACTTTACCGCGCGCCTATATATGTTCAGTGTTTTGTAGATAGCGTTATCAGTCAGTTGTTGTTCACTCCTGTGTCTGAACAGGACACAGGAGCTCTCGCTCGATCTGGTGGTGGGTCTTCGCCATAAGTCTGTTATATTTGGACCTTTTGCACGTCTCCATTTCATTGATGTTGTTACAACTGCCTGCTCTGCTGACAACGGTATTAGTGAGAGACTATATCCCGAATCGCTACTCTGATGAACTTTACTGTGGGTAAACGTGACAATTTCCTTGAGAGTTGCTCCATAGGGCTACCCTTCCCCTTCCCTTGATGTCTGATGAGATATCAGTGAGAGACTTCTATTTGACGCTGTTTCTCGGATGAACTTTTACCGCTGTTTAGCATGTTGTATTCCTGGTGTGAGCACCCTTGCTCCACACTTTACTGGTGAGATCAATACCAGTTGTGACTCTTTAATAAATCATCTTGCATTCACTTGCATTTGGGTCTCCTGTGTAATCTTTTTGAAGTGTAGGAGCAACTATGTCTAACGTGCTAGAATAGTTTCAGTTGCAGTGGTAAGCTCTTCTAGGCTGCCTGGAATGATATGGAAATTAAAAAGATCAGGTAGGTTACTGACAAAGCCATCTTTAGTGCTAGCTGTGATCGTTGTATAATTTTTAGACAAAGAAGATGATTTTGTAGACCAATCAATGCACAATAAACAAGAGTTTAAATAGTGATCTGAAATGTCATCACTCTGCTGCACGACTTCAACTTTATCAATATCGATACCATGTGATAATATTAGGTTATAATATTAATAAATCAGGTTTATTTTATACATTTAACATAACGGATATCCATACAGCAGTCATGCAAAAACAGTGCAAAGTTACACGCGTGTGTGTGTTTGTGTGTGTGTGTCTGTGCGTGAACTTTGTAACATTGTGTGTGACTCATCAAAAGGCTTGAATTAACCCAACAACAAATACATCATATATAATTATTTTTCTTTTTAAAATATTTCCCAAATTATTTTTAACAGAGCAAGGAAATTTTCACAGTATGTCTGATAATATTTTCTCTTCTGGAGAAAGTCTTATTTGTTTTATTTTGGTTAGAATAAAGGCAGTTTAAAAAATTTAATGAACCATTTTAAGGTCAAAATTAGCCCTGTTAAGCTATTTTTTTTTCCAATTGTCTACAGAACAAATCATCATTATACAATAACTTGCCTAATTATCCTAACCTGTCTAGTTAACTTAATTTACATAGTTAAGCCTTTAAATGTCACTTTAAGCTGTATAGAAGTGTCTTAAAAATATCTAGTCAAATATTATTTGCTGTCATCGTGGAAAAAATCAATAAATCAGTTATAAGAAATGAGTTAATGAAACTATTAGGTTTAGAAATGTGTAGAAAAAACTTCTCTCAGTTAAACAGAAATTGGGGAAAACAATAAACAGGGGGGCTAATAATTCAGGGGGGCTAATAATTCTGATTTCAACTGTATATATTTTTTAAATGTACAGTGGGGGAAATAAATATTAAACATAACACCATTTTACTCTGAAAACATGCTTTTTAAAGATGCTATTGACGACATTTTCACTGGATGTTGGTAACAACCAAGTAAGTCCATGTATACAAAGATAACAATAATTAGTTTTATAAATTAAGTGACACAGGGAAATGGTATTGAACAAATGGAGAAAGAAAGGTGAGTTACAAAGGTAGTGAAAGGCCAAACATTTGATTTGATAGACTAGACCAACAGAACCATCAAGATTTTTACACTGTTAAATAAATCTCACCTGAGCAATGCATGTGACTTCATTCTCCATATGAGAGGCATCTTTAAGCTGCCATCACCTAAGTATTAAATACATTTCAGTAGTTCAGTACAGTAGTTTTTACACAACAAATTTTTAAGATTTGTTTGTTTTTGTATTATTTTTATGGTTTTTTTGTTTGGATTTTTACCAAAACCTGGTTCAATTTCAACTCAGCAGCTCCTTTAGAAATATTATTCCAAGGAAAAAACACATTGTGTACATATTGATCGAATGAACTTTTTAATTATTACCCCGCTGTATACCCAAATGTTTTGGTGTAATGTCAAATATCTAATATTTAAATTTGCAAAATTAAAAATAATATGTTTTCTTGTAAAGATATTTTTTGATATACAATAATAAGACTTTGGAGCAAAATTTTATTATTAATTTAATGATTATGTGTGGTAAATACCATGGTCACAAACAAAAATGGTCCAATGATAAACCTAACATTTCTGTATAAAATTGTTCTCAACCAGACTGAAACAAAAAAAATAAAAAAGCTAAAGGAACTATGCGATTTTGGAATTATTTTCATGCTATTTTTTTTGTAATATCCCCTGTAATGTATATATTTTTCCTTAGATGTTAATGTGAAATGTCTTGTTATGCAAAAAAATAAAGTGTCTCTATTCATGTGCTAGTTTTTGGGCTACTGCAAAGGGTTAATCAATCTCTGGCCAGACGTCAAACGCTCTCTGCTTCCCCACAGCGATCAGATGAGAGAGCTGCATGCTTCTTTCTGTGTCTTCGGGTCCATGTTGGAGTTGATCTGCTCTGCTGGGTCATTTCAGGCCACGTATGTCCGATCACAGAAGCAAACATTAAAGTTACAGGGATATCCAATGAAGGACATACACACATGTTATGTTGCAGCTTCGAGGTGAGTCATTATTTCCTGTGTTCTACGCCCAATGCAATAAAACGGCATTGCTTCGCTGTAAAATGTATCTGTGTTAAACATCGAGATCCGACACAACTCGCTATGGGTCTGACAAATAACAGCTGTGTTTTTAAAGTACATGAAATATCGTAACCCGTTTCATGTTTCACACGTTTTTGGAAGCGATTGTTGGTTTGCTGCACTTTCAGTGTCTTTCGACAAAAAGATAAGGACTGTGAAGGGAGTTCACAAAGCATCACCTTAGCCTACTTTTGCCCCAAAGCGAAATGCTTCATTTTTGACGTTTTCTGTAATCTGCGTTATGTCATTAAACAATAATGGATTTTGTGTTGCTGCTGTGTTTACTACTCTCTGTTGTTGTTGCAGAAGTTGCACGTATGAAATTATTCATACACTCATGATTGTCATTGTTGTATCGTTTTGCAAACTTTAGTTTGACATAATAAACTTTATATATATATCATTGTTTTATAAAGATTGTTATTTAAAATAGTATTGTTATAATCTAAATAAATTCTTAACTTTTGTTTGAAAGCTTGATAGAATATATTCTATTTCTACTGTATGTAGTAGACTAGACACTGTACAAAATATACAAATCCTGTAAACTTGGAATAGGCCTACCCAGTTAACTAGATTTTCCAAAATATGGTGTATAACATTAAAAGCTGTACCCCCATAGTCATACATCCCTAAAAGCAGAATGAATTTATGTGTTCACAGCAGCATGCAAGTATTCTGCTTTAAAATGAGAAATACTTAGATCCAATGTTATGAATCCAGTATTTTTAACGAGGTGGGCGTCAGAACTATCAACGAAGGTGAACATGTAGTCATTTTCCTGTGTTTACAAATAAGCAATAATTATAATAATAGCTTTCAATTGACATACGAAGATAAAGGGATGCTAAAATGTGGAGAATATTAATGTTCCTCCTCACTTTCTAAAGAGAATTTCTCTGCAGCTGGAGGGTGATTTTTGGGTCAGCTGTGTGCCATGTGGATTGGTGAATACAATTAAAAGTCTGGTTAAAACTGAAATGTTTTTGTAATGAAGTAAATTTGATAACTACTACCATTTAACTGCAACGTTTGTAATTTAGTTGCTTCAAATAAGGAGCTATGTTAAATTCTAGAGGATTTGTAGATGCCTCGTTTACATTGAGTGGTATAGTTCAGTACAGTATGATATGGGTTGTCCTTTATCTGGCTTGTGTCTTTATTGCCAAATAGTACCCTTTTAGAAGTTGCAGTTGATGTCATTGTTGCTCAAAGAAAAGTAAAAGAAAAGCAGAATGTGTCATTTAAAGCACTTCTCACAGATCAAATGCATTATATAACTTATGTCTAAATGTTACATTTTACCTATTACTAATATTTACATGAACGGCATTTGATGATAGCTGCTAATGCGAATTACTGAACATCTGTACTGAGCAGTGTGTGTGTGTGTTTGTGTGTGTGTGTGTGTGTTTTTCCATCTTCAGTTGCATGTGGCATCTCAGTCCTTGCAACCTTGCAATGTATATCTCATATTAGAGAAAGGTGGGTGTGAAGTGGGGCCTGGTTTTACCAGTTGTTGCCCTGCTGGTCCAACAACATATTAGATGATAACAATTCATTCATTCATTTTCCTCCAGCTTAGTCCCTGATTTTTCAGCGGTCATCACAGTGGAATGAACCACCAACTATTCTGGCATGCTGGTTTTATGCAGCGAATGCCCTTCCAGCCGCAACCCAGCACTGGGAAACACTACACACACACACACACACACACACACACACACACACACACACATACACACACAATTTAGTTTCTCCAATTCACCTATACTGCATGTCTTTGGACTGTAGGGGAAATTAGAGCTCCCAGAGGAAACCCACATGAACATGAGGAGAACATGAAAAGTCCACACACAAATACCAACTGGCCCAACCGGGACTCAGACCAGTGTTAACCACTGAGCTACCATGCTACCCATGATAACAGTTATTTGAATCAAATAATAAAGAATGCACACAAAAGGAAAACTCATATACTACATTCACTGTGTAAGTGTGACGTGGGCATGGCACCTGAGCATTGCATTGGGCTAATCCATGCTGCACTACATACTTTATTAATTTATCACAAAACAACTGACATGCACTGTATAATTCAAACGCTGATCTTTCAACTTGCTCCTCCTCAAAATTATTATTAATTATATTATAATATATAATAATAATTTTAATTATATAAAAAATATTATTATTCATTCATTTTCTTTTTGGCTTAGTCCCTTTATTAATCTGGGGTTGTCACAGCAGAATGAAACCCATCTGCAACCCATCACTGGGAAACACCAATACACTCTAATTCACACACATACACTACGTACAATTTTGTTTACCTATTTCACAAATAGCGCATGTGTTTGGAAACCGGAGGACCTGGAGGAAACCCACGTGAACATGGGGAGATAATGCAAACTTCACACAGAAATGCCAACTGACCCAGCCAAGGCTCAAACCAGTGGGGTAACAGCGCTACCTACTGTGCCACTGCGCCACCTGTGTATATGTGTATTTAACCCAATGGAATTTAATCCATTTGGGAAAAGGGAAAAAATGAAGCACTATGAATACTTTCTGGATTCACTATACATATATATATAAAGATTTTTTTTAATTGTTGCAAATTTATTAAAAATAAAAAACCTGAAAAATCACATGTACATAAGTATAACTACTTCCTTGATGCTCTGTGTGTGTGTGTGTGTGTGTGTGTGTGTGTGTGTGTG
>CAIGQZ010001455.1:2283800-2300852 GCA_903798205.1 Danio tinwini | reverse complement strand
ACACACACACACACACACACACACACACACACACACACACACACACAGTGGCTCTTTAAAAAATGCATTTGAAATGGCTGTTGGCTGAAAAAAGCTCTAATGTAATCTTCTCATCTAAACATTGTTTTGCTTCAGAATTAAGAGTCGGCATGTAGGGCTGGGCAATTTGGCCTAAAATAAAAATCTCGTTTAATTGAATGTTTCGTTATCTCGATTAAGAAAAATTAATGATTATTTATTTTCATAGTTCACTAGTTCTGTATCATTTTTGTACAGTTAATTTACAAAATCAGAATTTTTGGTAGTATCAGGATGCCTTGTCATGGTGATCAGACGATACAGAGTATCGATGCTTCAAGCAAATGTAAAGCACATTTTCCCTTAAAGTATCATACTTAAGTGGACATCTCTCTTTATAAGAGAATAAATGAAGGATGCTGCATATAAACCTTTAAGCATTTAGGTGTAAACATGTCATGGTTAGAAGCAGCTTTACAGAACCTAATAGATAGTGCAGACAGATAAAAAAAATGATAAAAAAAAGTTACTAACAATGCAATTTGGAAACACTGATGAAAGAAGAATTCAACATGTCTTAATCAAAAAAAGTTTGGAGTGCATATTTGATGCATAAGAAGTTAAAAAGCAAACCTATAAATCCATTACTTACTAAAATGTAATAGTTCTACAAACTACTGTTTATTGCATAGGTAAACTACAAGAAGTTATATAATCATGTTAAAATATTATTTTTAAAAGTTTTTTTTATTTACTTAATTTACTATTCACTTTCAGTTCTTATAAATAAAAAGCTCTAAATACGTGAAGCAGCTGCTGTATGTATAACTCAGGTGCACATGTGCATCTTCCTCAGCTTGTAAATGCATAAACAAACATTTGTGATCCGTTCATGAGATCGGCCAGAACAGCCAGTACAGATCGAGTCATTAAATGTGATTTTCGGATAATCACTACTCTTCTGGCTTTAGTAGAAAAAAAATTGATTGGTAGACTTAAGATATCTATGGAGCTTTAATACTAAACCTTGCTGTTGTTTTAATGTGTGTTTCTTGAAGAAATATTATCTCTGCACCAATTTTTGAGATGTGCATAAAGTTTTCTTCTTTTGATTGTTCCTGTTTGATTGGACGTACATTCCAAATTAACATATTCAGTATCCTGCCACTATTAACATTTATTTTATTCACGGTTAAAACAAATTGTATTCTAGTTGAGCTTCTTAAATGCAAACATTTTGACTTAACCTTCCGAATAAAAAAAGATGACACCCATGAACACAAACATGTCGAACATTATGAATTAGAACAAAATCCCAACCCCACCTCTCCTGCACTTTGGATACTCTTAACCCTAAAGTTAACAGTTGCAACCATCACCTCACCCTCAAAGCCCTTTGGCGTTCATCCTTTAAAGTAGTCATTGCATATCTCAGAGTAGTACTAAAATTATAATTTACAGTTTTTTAATTAGTCAAATATGTTAGTAACTGGACTCATTTTAAATCTGTTACCACTTTCGCCAGTTCAGTTCAAATGCTTTACCACTTGTCTACTGTTTTGGCATAGAAATGATTCAGCCATCTCTTGTGAATTTAAAGCCTTTGTTTCTTTAGCTTTAATGGTCGCAATGAGCTCTGAGGGAAAACGAAATCCACATCTCACCTCATGCTCCCTGGATTTTTTTCGTATGCTGTTAAGCTTTTGTCTTCATTGCAGGGGTTTTGATCTTGCCAAATGTAGAATGTTTTCTTTCACTTGATAATGATGAACTTGAACATAAATCTCTTTTTGGTTGTGGCGATCCGTGTGCTGTCATTTTGAGGTTACCTTTTCCCAGTACCTGCTCCAATATTTTGGTCATGAACTATGTATGATTACTCTTCCCAACACCTACTCTTATTCCAAATATTCTGATGTTTTGTCTTGATTCTAATTTACATGTCTTTTCCTGAGGTTTTCCACACTCTGTTTCAAGGGGTCTGTTCTTCTACCTCGCTTAAATGATCTAAGAAGATTTGACAGATCCTGAATCTTTTACTCTTGATAACTGATCTCTAGCTAATTTGGTTCTTCAAACATGTTTGTGAATCAGATTAAAATGTCTGGATGAATTGATCTGAGATCTCTGTATGTGCTGTGAAGGAAAGATCTATCGATCCTCGAAATCATGATCAGCAATGCACCGATTGGCTGACAGCACAGCAGCGTAATAAAATCATCTGATATATATATTCAGTTATCCATGTGAGCAAAATTACATAACATTCGAGGTAAACAGTTTGTTAAATATGATATATTTTAAACATTTACTATTTTTTCCAAGTGTAACTACTACTATAATAAAACATCAGCATTCAGTACATACTTTCAGTATTACCTTTGCTTGAAAAGACCCTATCTAATCCTATTTATATTAAATAAACCTGTTCCCAAGCAGGTTTGAGCTACCAGACCTGTTGCTATGACAACAACTCCTGGATGGATTTTGAAGAATGAAACGATCCTGGATTGTGTCCAATCGTCAATAACAAAATCCAGCTAATTGAGTATCCACGTACGAAGAACGGACCCCTGGTGTGCGCATTGTTTCTCTAGCATATCAATTGTAGCTGCCTCTTCTTCTGTTTCGGCCGCCCTGGCAAAAATATTAGCAAGCGATACATTCAGCTCATATATTGTAGATGAAAGAACATCACATTTTCAAAGGAGCAGCTTAGATTAGAAAATTTCTTCCATAATGTCTATATTTGTTGCCTTTGTAAAGTTAGCCTTGTTGTTAGCGTGGCTAGCTCTCGTCAGCGATTCAGAAAGATTCATTATGTTTTTTTCCTTGATATACAACTTTTCAGCTTTCTTTTGTCTTGCTGACATCTTTTGTTTTACCCAAATAAGTTTTTCAATTACTTTAAAAGACTATAAGGTATATTAATATGAAGTTATTGAGATTGGCGGAGAGCTATTGAAAATACGTCTACTCCATTTACTGCTGGAAGCACGCCCTCTCTTCAGCGTTTTTTACATCCTATATTTATATCCACAAATATACAATTATGATATGCTTAAGCTAATTATATAGGTTAACACATTTTTTTTTTTTTGTGGGGGGGATGAAATCAATTTAAAGTGTAAATACATTTTTTGGCCCTAGCATGACTTATTTATTTGAGTTTATTGTGTTCTAGTATTTTAACCTCTCTTTCTAAATCTTGATGTTTAGATATACTATACAGTATTATCAGCAATCTACGACTCATCCCAGAGATCGCCAGGACACCCGAGGCTGAGCGCTCTGTCTGGCCGGGCGGAAGTGCTCGAAGACGGCGATACGAACGTAAACAAAGGCGGGGGAAGCGCGGCGGGCTAAGAGCTAAGCTAAAGCTAACACCACACCGGCTCTCTTTACCCAGCATCTTCCTCGCCAATGTACGGTCCCTGGTGAACAAAATGGATGAGATTAGACTGCGCATCAACCACAGCAAAAGATTATGGAACTGTAATGTCATGATTTTCACAGAAACATGGCTAAACAGCGGGATACCAGACAACGCTGTATCTTTAACTGAGCATCAGACATTCCGAGCAGACAGAGTGGCGGATGACTCCGGTAAGACCCGAGGCGGAGGATTATGCATTTATATTAACAAAGCGTGGTGCACAAACTCTGTCATCGTTGGGAGACATTGCTCTGTTAACCTGGAATTTCTGATGGTCAAATGCAGACCGTTTTATCTGCCACGGGAGTTCACCTCCACCTTTATAATCGCTGCTTATATTCCACCCGATGCTGATGCAAAGCTTGCTATGAATGAACTTCATGCAGCCATCAGCAAACAACAGACTGCTCACCCGGAGGCTGCTTTTATTGTTGCGGGGGATTTTAATCACTCAAACTTAAAGACAGTGCTCCCCAAATTCCATCAAAACATTTTCGGTCACACACGGGGAAACAAGACTTTGGACCAGGTATACACAAACATGGCTGAAGCCTATGCTGTTACCCCCCCTCCCCCACCTGGGTCAATCAGATCACCTTTCTTTGTTCCTCACCCCCCAATACTCACCCCTCATCAACTGTGTGAAGCCATCAGTGAGGACCATCAAAGTGTGGCCAGCGGGGGTAGACTCCACACTCCAGGACAGGTTTCAACACACAGACTGGAGTATGTTTGCTTCCCAGGCCACATGTGGCTCTCACACAGACATTAACAGCTACACTTCCTCTGTTCTGGAATACATCAACACCACCATTGACAGTGTTACAACCCAGAAACAGATCACCACATACCCAAATCAAAAGCCATGGATGAACAAGGAGGTGCGCCTCCTGCTGAAGGCACGCAACACTGCCTTCAGATCAGGGGATGCACAGGCCTACAGCACTTCCAGGGCTAATCTGAAGAGGGGCATCAAAAAGGCCAAGCACTGCTACAAGCTAAAGCTAGAGGAGCACTTTTCCAACTCTGATCCTCGGCGCATGTGGCAGGGCATACAGGCCATCAGCAACTACAAACCCAGCCATTCCACACCCACAGCCACAAATGTCTCCTTCGTGAACGAGCTTAATGACTTTTATGCCCGCTTTGAAAGAGACAATAATGAACCCTACATCAGGATCACTTCCTCAACCGACCACTCACCCATTACACTCACCTCCTCAGAAGTCTACACTGCACTGAGTCGGATCAATGTGCGTAAGGCTGCTGGACCAGACGGTATTCCTGGGCGTGTCCTCAAAGCATGTGCAGAACAGCTCGCTGGGGTATTCACAGACATTTTCAACCTGTCCCTTAACCTAGCAGCTGTGATAACATGCTTTAAAACCACCTCTATTGTGCCAGTGCCGAAACACTCCAGCCCAACATGCCTGAATGACTACCGCCCGGTAGCACTCACACCCATCATCATGAAGTGCTTCGAGCGGTTGGTCCTGGCACATCTGAAAGACTCTCTGCCATCCACACTGGACCCACATCAGTTTGCCTACCGTGGCAACAGGAGCACAGAAGATGCAGTCTCCATAGCACTGCACTCTGTACTCACACACCTGGACAATAAAAACACTTACGCACGAATGCTGTTTGTTGACTTCAGCTCAGTTCAACACTGTCATACCCTCTAAGTTAATGATCAAACTTAGAGACCTGGATATAGACACGTCTCTCTGTAACTGGGTTATGGACTTTCTGACTAACAGACCTCAGAATGTTAGATCAGACCACATTTGCTCCACCACCGTCACACTCAACACTGGTGTACCACAGGGCTGTGTGCTGAGCCCCTTCCTCTACTCCCTTTTCACCATCGACTGTAGGCCTGTGAACAGATCCAACGCCATCATCAAATTTGCAGATGACACCACAGTGATTGGTCTAATCAGCAACAATGATGAGACTGCCTACAGGGAAGAGATACAGCATCTGGCCACGTGGTGCACCAACAATAATCTGCTCCTTAACACCGACAAGACCAAGGAGCTCATTGTGGACTTCAGGAAGGGACGAACAGGCTCACATGATCCCATCTACATCAATGGGATGGCCGTCGAGCCTGTATCATCCTTCAAGTTCCTGGGGACCCACATCTCCAAGGACCTTTCCTGGACCACCAACACCTCCAGCCTGGTCAAGAAGGCTCACCAGCGCCTATTTTTCTTAAGGCAACTTAAGAAGAACCAGCTGTCATCAGCCGTCTTGGTGAACTTCTACCGCTGCACAATAGAAAGCATCCTGATGAACTGTGTCACAGTCTGGTATGGAAGCTGCTCTGTTGCGGAGCGTAAGGCACTGCAGCGGGTGGTGAAAACTGCCCAACGCATCACAGGGACCACACTGCCAGCCATAGAGGACATCCAGAGGAAACACTGTCTGCGCCGAGCACGCAGTATTCTTAAAGATTCCTCTCACCCTGCTCACAGACTGTTTTCTCTCCTGCCTTCTGGCAGGCGCTTCAGGCTCCCCCGGACAAAAACCAGCAGACTAAAGAACAGCTTCTTCCCCAGAGCTGTCTCCCTCTTGAACTCTGCTCCCCACTGACTTTTTGCCCCCCTAATACACCCCACTCTCCTCTCCTCATAACTCAGACTCATCATAATCACTGCACTACTTAACATTTGCACATTTAAAAATTGCACATATTCATTGCACTGATTCATTTATTTGAACTGTACATACCTACTGCACATGTACATTTGTAAATTATGTACACACCCACTGTACATATACATTTGTAATTATGTTTATCTATCTGCACACTTCTGATTATTAATAGCAACCTGTACATTTATCCATCTATTGTAAATCTCTGTTCATAGCTAACACAACCTGTATATAATGTTCATAGTACATCCATTTGTAAATATCACCATAGTTTTTCTATAACTGCACTTTATAACTAATACCTGTATCCTGCACTTGCTGCTATTGCACACCTGGTTAGACCTAAACTGCATTTCGTTTCCTTGTACTTGTACATGTGTGATGACAATAAAGTTGAATCTAATCTAATCTAATACTATAAGGGCTTTATTATGTGCAGCCGTAAAAGAAATAGCATGTCCCGTTATTGTAGCCATAGCTGCATTCTACATAACAGCACGGAGACAATCACATTTTTATAAAAAAAAAATCCAACAGCAAAGAAGAATTTAGTTTTCATGTCTTTTTTTTCTTGTTGTTGGGGTTTCTAGTGTAAAATCTATCTAACTGGAGCATGATCTGAAATGGCAGTTAAGTCAATTTGACTCGAAGATGTAAAATTGAAATAAATATCTGGAATAAAAATATAGTCGGTTCTTGACTATGAACCATGAGGATTGGAGTAAAATGTGTAGTCTCTAGTTCTAGTAAGAGAGTTCATTTATCTCCAGCTGTCAGTTAAACCAGACTCTTTCTTTACATACATTATTTGAGAACTAAACAGTATTAAGGATTCTGACCAGTACATTTCATGGTGAGTTATTAACTCCTGGAGCAGGTCTAAATGAATGATGTACTCTATTTTGAGTCAAAGGAAAGGTCGAGACATTTCTGTATCGTTTCTCTCAGGAGTTAGGGAAGTGAAGCGAAGCAGTAAGCACAGTCCTGGAGTGCCCCCTGGCCTGTGAGAGGTGATGGGGTATGTCACATAGGGGGTGTGGCAGAGAGCCGTGGGAATGGAGCAAGACTGATAACAGGGATCAAATGTTTGTGCACTGGACATTTGTTTCTTGTTTTGCTTTCAGTTTGATGGTAGTTTCTGCGAGGAGCTGCTACCTGTTTGTTTTTGTTTTTTTGTTCATTATTAAAGATATTTAAAACTTCGATTTAAAATCGGTTCTCCATCTCCATCCTGATGATCAGAGGGCCATCCGGCATTATTACAAACGTCTTTTATAAAAAGCTATCTGCGCACTGTGGGGAAATTCCAACTTGAGACATGAGACATGACTGTTAAAGGGTCACGAAACCCTAAAACACTTTTTTTTTTTTTTAAATGTTAACATGCATAAATAGGTGCCACAATGCTAAAAACACTATTAGGACACATATGTTTCACTAACAAGTGAAAATTGGTGGTTTTTGGATTGTTTAGAGACAATTCATTCATCCGGTTTTAGAGGAAGAAAATGTTTCGTTTGATAAGTGTGTAATTAATGTTCTTTTTTATGTTTATTCATATGACAAAGTTAGTATCATCTTTAGTTTTTGAAGGCATACCTTAGTCAAAATTAAAGAAAGTTAGTAAGTTTATAGTAATATCACTATGATATTTATATGGCAAAGTTAGATTGCATTCTCAGATCCAATGTAAATCCTGCTTTCCGAATCACTGTACATCTCCCTCTGCCTTTGTGTTGCCAGTGTGCAAATTATCTTTTTTTTATGCACATAATGACGTATTATTCCTGCCAGAAACTTTCACCTTGAAATAAATTCTAAACGTTTGTTTAAAGCTGAACCTCAAGATGTGCTCAAAAGTGTGGCTACATGTGGTGAAGAATGATAGCAAAGATAAGTAATTATTGTAATAAATTAATATGTTACAAAGCAGGGTGTTGTGACCAACATGACCAAGCATCTGCGGTTGGTTCACATAGCCAACTTCACAAACATTGAATTAAAATAATCCACCATGTTAGGTTCATTGTTCATCCTGGGCAACCAACAAGTGTTGTGCATTTTAGTAAAAATTTTTGAGTGTGCTAAGCAGCTCAGTGCTAGCTTGAGGTGAAACTAAACAGCGCATTCTCTCTGCCTCCTCCAGAAACAGCGGGGCACGCTGCTGAAGCATGCAGGAGACAGGTTTACACTCCTCTATTCATAATCTTGGCTTTTGTTTTGGAGTCGATGAGAGCGTTGCACGTGTTGGATGTTTTTTTCTTTTTCTTTTTTTTTTCCGCAATCAATTCCTGATACTTTGCATAATGTTTTATGCTAAAATGTTTGTTAAAGTTAATTTATTTTAAAATGCATATATGCATAAAGTGTATTTAACTGATCTGGAACTATTAATTCGATTTTTTTCCCTTCTTTTGCTTCTGAAAAAACGGTGGAATCCCCGCAAAAACGTCACATTTCTCAAAAAATGCTTGCTCTAAAAAAATCTGTATGCAGTCACAACATGCTTGTGATGCGGAAAATTTAATGATATTTATTTTGCTGATCGTGGGTCACATATTGTTATCGTGATAAAATGCATAATCTTGTAGCCCCAAGAAAAAGTTGTGACTGTATGGAATACGCAAAAAAAAAGGGAAAGTAATAATTTCTAAATTTACTTTGACTTCTATTTCATTGCGGACAATACAACAAACATTGTTTATTGTTTCTCGTGATTTTTATAGTTTTTTTGTTTTCAAAATAAACATGTATTTCAATTTTGGTTTTTGCAACACATTTAAAAAAAAGTTGGCATACTAAAGCATTTGCCACTTTGTAAAGCATGTTACTATTCCTTTTCACAACACTTAAAAGATGTTTAGGGACTGAAGACACCAAGTGATGAATATTTTCAGCTTTAATTTTTTCCCATTCTTTCTGCAAACAAGTCTTAAGTCAGCACCCAACAGTACGGGTCTTTGGTATTGTATTTTGCGCTTCAAAATGTGCCACACATTTGCTATTGTAGATAGGTCAGGACTGCAGACAGGCCAGTAAAGTACTTATATCCTCTTTCCCTGTATATTGCGGTAGCATATTGTACTCCAAAATCTCTATGTACTTGTAGTGCTGCCACATAATTAAGATATTGCTTACTGCAATTTCATTAGATGTGTGAAAGGGCCATGCTGATAAGTAGACTCACTATAAGTTGTTGTGTATCCATAAAAGATCAATGAGTAATGGACTTATATTTTATATATTTAATTTTGAAGTGATGAGGTGATATAAATTTGAAATTGTCAAATCTGTAGCCGTTTTCTATATATACACATTTACACACCATACACACCACGAGGGGGAGATAGAGGGTACCTGGACAACTCTCCACGTGAAGGCTGAAGAAGTAAAACCCACATGGAGTTGCTGTTTGCCTGATTTTTTTTTTTTTTTCTTGTGCCGATAACCGTTTTTTTTTTAATGGATTTTTCTCTTGTTAGCCCTGATGAACTGCTTTTAGGACTGTCCATTGAGGATACTAGATGTGCACCAACTAAGTAGATTATTGATTGTTTTCTAAGGAGAGATGAAAAACAGTAAAGTAAAATTTAACAAATTTACTCCACTAGAACCTCCTACTAGAAGACAACCTAGACAAACAACTGTTACCAATTCTGATCTTTCTTCTGCCAAACAGTCACCTATAACCAAAACCACTTTTAACACTACTTGCCATGTTTCTGCCCCTAATTCCTCAGGTCACCAGACACAGTTTGACACTAAAGTTTTACCTGATTTATCCTCCTTTTTCGCTTGATTTCTGGTATGTCTGGAGATCCTCCCTTTCAGTGAAATTCAGTGTATTTTTGAAACTAATGAAGACAGCATGATTCATTTGAATTGTTTAGCCTGACCATGTTTACTGTTTCAAAATATTATAAATCTTTCAAAAAATTTTATATATTTTTTTTAAAATGGAAAGGTTTTAGTTTTTTACCCAGACATTTGAAAAGAATAGATTTTAGAGCTGTTATCACAATATCGTGAAACCGTGATATTTTTATCCAAGGTTATATCGTCAGAATCTTATACCAGCCCATGCCTACTCTGGTGGTCCTGGTCACCAAGGAAGATGGAACATATCATTTCTGTGTGAACTACATACGTCTTAACAAAAAGACCATCTTTGATGGTCCTATGCCTCTAATTCAGGACATCTTGGAGTCATTGGATGGAGCTACCTGGTTTACATGCTTGGATTTAAGACCTGGATATTGGCAAATTGAAATGGCAGAGGAAAGCAAGAAGTTGACTGCTTTTATCATCACCAAAGGCCTATTCCATTTTAAATCAAACCCATATGTAGTAAAAAAAACTCTGCTGCAACATTCCAACGACTCATGGAGAGAGTGTTGGGGCAGGTAAGA
Organism: Danio tinwini; assembly: GCA_903798205.1. Lineage (NCBI taxonomy): Eukaryota > Metazoa > Chordata > Actinopteri > Cypriniformes > Danionidae > Danio > Danio tinwini. Next base: position 2,290,328 of record CAIGQZ010001455.1, on the reverse strand, counting down.
TATGTTTTATATACACATCGATGACATCATAATTTATTTAAAAACCCCAGAGGAACATAAGAAACACCTACATCGAGTATTAGAGAGACTTACACAGGCCAATCTCACCCTGAACATGAAGAAATGTCAGTTTTTCACCAGACAACTGAAATTCCTTGGACACCTAATCCCATAAGAGGGATAGAAATGGATAAAGAGAAAATTCAAGCAGTAGTGAATTTCCCTACACCATCTGACCTGAAGTCACTCCAGCGGTTTTTTGGAGTTAGCAGGTTGGTACCACAGCTATATACTTAATTTTGCAATATCACTGCTCCCCTAAATCATTTGAACAAAAGGAGTGAGATTGGATTGGACTAAGGAATGTCAATCCAGTTTAAATGCTCTGAAGCAAGCCTTACAACATGCACCTATACTTGCACAACCAGACACCACTAATCCTTCCAGATACACACAGATGCTAGTGATGTGGGACTAGGAGCTGTACTTACTCAAACTTGTGACAACCTTGAGAAGTGATCGCCTATGCTTCAAGGACTCTATCTCCAGCAGAGAAGAACTATAGTACATCCGAGAAAGAGTGTTTGGTGGTAGTCTGGGCAGTAGAAAAGTGAAGACATTACTTAGAAGGGATGCCTTTTGATGTATTCATAGATCATTCTTCATTGACTTGGGCATTTAATAGTCCAAAGACCTCTTCTTGTCTGAGACGATGGACCCTGAGGCTGCAGCAATTTGACTTCAGAGTTCAACAACGTAAAGGGTGTATAAACTTGGTACCTGACGCTCTGTCAGACTGACACTGATTCAATTCACTATAAACTTCCATGTGAAGCTGCTTTGACACAATCTACATTGTATAAGCACTATACAAATAAAGATGAATTGAATTGAATTAGATCTGTCGAGAGCTGATGATCCATCAGTACCTAGCGCTTCAAAAACTGCATCACAATTACCCATCAGTCTTGATGAAATCAGTCTCAACAAAATGATAAAGATTTACTCCAGTTAACCTCCACTACATCATGTTGTGCGGCCAAAGATCAAGTCATTACTTTTGAGAATATTCAGGGTATTTTGTACAGAAAAGTTCCCCTAAATGATACAGGGAATACTGTAAGTATCAGCTTGTGGTACTTGGTTAACTCACTTAGAACTTTCTTTACTACTTTCATGACAAGCCACTAGCTGGTCACTTGGGTCAACCTAAAACTCTTCTGAAGATCTTGGAAGTGGCATGGTGGCCATCTGTAAGAAAAGAGGTCTGGAGTTATGTCAAAAGTTGTAAGCTCTGTCAGCAGTACAAGCACAGTAATAGTAAACACTAAGGACATTTGCAGAGTAATTTAATTACTGAACCAGGACACACTCTAGGGACTGACCTGATGGGGCTGTTCCCAATAAGCAAGAAAAGAAATGCTTATATTCTGTTTATTGTGGAATACCTTACAAAGTGGACATTTTTCCCCATGAGAGACAGTCAGACCCAAAGGATTGCAAAGATTATCAAATAGGAAATATTTACCTGATGGGGTGTCCTAAAGTATTTGGTATCAGACAGAGGTCTACAATTTACTTCCATCTTGGCCGATGTGTGTAAATCCTGGGGCTGCATACAAATACTCACTACTGCTTGCCATCCACAAAGCAATCTGACTGAGAAGGTAAATAGGGTAAATTAGGACTCTAAAAACCATGATCGCTTCCTATGTTGGCCAACAACACCAGAACCAGTGGTTTCCCGAGCTGAGGTATGCCATCAACACCGCTAAGCAGGAGACAATTGGTTGTATGCCAGTGGAGCTTATGGTAGAAAGGCAGATCCATGGGCCTCTGGAAAGATCATACATCTAACACCATCACCTGAACAAGCATCTTACACTGTACTGGAGAGACAACACCACCTTCAACAAGAGGTTGTGCGTAGAATGCAGATTATGATTATGAGAAGAGTCTGATTCAATATATGAATTTGTGAAAAATGGTTAATTGATTTATTCCATGATTAAAAACTGAATACAAGGACTAGATAATTGAACTGTTTTTTTGTGTGTATCCCATTGATTAAATTTGCGCATTACATATTTTTCAGCATTAATGGTGCCCTCACAGAAGTGCAAGTTAACTTTGCCAAGGGCACTGACACAAGCCCATACATGACATGCCCTCTCTTTAGGACTCACCTGATGTTCTATGTTAGTGATGTATTTTTCTACAGTATGTTGGCTAAGCATTATGTTGTTGCCATTCTATCAGCATACAGGTGGTCTGAAGTCCTGGCTGAAATGTATTGACGTTGTTAATTTGTTTTAGTAAACTCACTTGTTCTAGTGTTTTTTCTGTTTCCTTTTCAGAGTCAATGTAAAGTGTTATTTATATCATTCGCAGGGTCTCTTATCTGAATGAATGCATTGCCCATGAAGTCAGCAATGGGTGAGATCTCATTCCTATTAATCCTAATGTTTTAATTTTACAATTTTGATTCTTATAAACAGCTAGTGTCTCTGGTCAAGCACTATTTATCTAACTTTCTCTCTGTTTTTAATAAATTTAAAAAGTCACAAATATTCAGGATTTTCTTCACATATTAAATAAAATAAAAACATCTAATGCTTAAATATCATTATTCCTCATATTTGTCTACTTTTAAACATAATTTTTATACTTGACAAAAAGAAACAGAAAAAAACAGCTCATCTGGGATTGTCTATATCATTCCTTAGTAAACAATTGATTAAAAAAAAATTGTCCTGAAGAAAAACATTGAGTGTGCACAAATACATTGAATCAGTTCTCAGAGGTAAGTCAGTTAGCCACACAAACTTGATGATGAAACATCAATTCATAATTGTCCTTACAATATAAGAAGTTCATCTAACTAAATATAAAGAATAGCAACATAAGCAATTTTTTTAGTATTTATTGTGCAGGTTAGGAGATATAATCCAATACTCACAGCTTGAGCTTAATACAAAGTCTCTCAAACTGGACCCTTTAAAATGTAGTATTTTAGTTTGATTTTAGTTAGGAGATAAACCTCCAGTTTTCCCCTGTACACAGTTAAACAGATTTTTTTTATATACCAGGGCTTGCTTTAGTAGTTACAACAAGAAAACCTGGACCATGCTGAATTTCACATTATCAGCAGTGTAAACTCTCCTATCTGTCTCCTCTTTAGTCATTTAGCAGATTTAGACTCTCCTATTTAGTCATTTAGCAGACACTTTTGTCCAAAGCAACTTACAGTGAGAAGGCATTCAGCATTCAACAAGATCAGACAATGCATACAAGGGTTAATTTCACAAAGGAACTGTTAGTGCTCAGAAAATGAGGAGCTAGAGTAGGGAGGGGGAGTATTTTTTTAATAGGTGAGTTTTTAGTTGTTGTTTGAGTGGTACTAGAAAATCATCAGTCTGCGTGGGAATGGGAAGATCATTCCACCAGCTAGGAACATTGTATGAGAAAATATGGAAAGAAACTTTAAGCCATTCTGTGATGGTACCACAAAGTGGCTATCACTTACTGACCATAGGCTCCTGGAGGAGATGTAGGCCCTCAGGAGCAGGTGGAGATAAGAGGGGCTGCAGTGCCAGTGGCTGTTCTGTAAGCAAGCATCAATTATTCATAACTTTTTAATTTATAACTTTTTAACAAGCCTTGACTGTTAACCAATGCAGTGAGATAATGAGAGGTGCAAAGCTCTGGATCATCTGTAGAGGTTTAAGGGTGCAAGATGGGAGTCCAGCTAGAAGAGCATTGCAGTAGTCCAGCCTTAAATTGATAAGAGCTTGCCGTAAAAGGTGTGCTGCATGATCGGTTAGGAAGAGTCTGATCTTTCTCATGTTGAAAAGTGCAAATATGCATGATCAAGCCTTGATGTGCTTTTTGAAAAAGCTGACTATCTAAGTTCACACCAAGATTCTTTACTGAATACATTGGATAGTAATATATTATCTCAGTTGGATTGAGAAAGTGTGTTGAATGTGTGGAGTTGCATGTTTTGGAGGTCTTCTTTCTCTGTCACTATCATTACAGTTCTTTTAGTCTTCGTTAACAAGATGATGATCTGAATCAGGTGTGTTTGGTTAAGTAGACATGGAAAATGGAAAATTTACCCAAGCCAAGACATTCTTCACAGTGCAAGATCCTTACTTTACTGTTGGGTCATCTGGCTGAAATGAAAGATAGAGCTGTGTCATCGGTATAACAATAATAAAAGAAAACTATGTGATTGGATAATGCTTCCCAGTGATGTGCTGTAAATAGAACACAGAAGGGGACCAATAACATATCCCTAAGGTGCTTTGGATAGCTCTCTTCTCCAGGCAACCCTGAAAGATCTGCTGGTGAGGTAAGACTCCAATCAGCAAAATATTAGAGTAGTGCAGTCTCAGTGGAATGTCCACATTTGAAGTCTGATTGTTTTGCATTCAGCTGGTAAAAATTTGGAAATTTGGTTGAAAACAATAATTTTCCCATAGTTTGGGCAATAAAAGATGGGATTGACAGCTGTTCAGGTCAGTGGGGGCTGTTGTTTTGCTCCATGCTCTCTGTTGCCCTGAGTGATGTGAAATGTTGCACTGATAGAACATCAGAGATACCAGGGGTTCGAGGGAGTAGTGCACATTGGACTGGTGGAGAGAGGACAGATTTCATCTGGGTAGAATGTTAAAGTAGAGCAGAAAGTTTCTACTGCACTATTAACTTAAAAAAGTGGTTGCGGTTAAATTATGTAATAAGAAAATGGAATTTGGTAGCATAAAGTTTGTCTAAATTAATGTTGAAGTCACCTAATTCTACAAGTGGGCTGTTCTTTTTGTGGAATAAAGGGGAAATAAAGGGGGAAAAGGCACAAAGGAGGAAGAGCCAGAACTTCCTTCTTGACACTATATGAGACACCATTTAACTTCCAGCAACCACATATGGTGGTGAGTATTTTCAAGAATCCCTACATACATTAACAAGCTGGCCAGACACATCTTCTTATTTACACAAAAGTCTGCTGAAAACCCACAATGTCCACAAAGTTGTACATAAGTCATTGACTTTTATCTGCAATCCCTGACCATTGTGACTTCCAGTGATGAAATCTACCTGCTGTGGCTAACTTCCAGTTTGGAGATGTTATGTTTTCTGGTAAGACTACTAACAGCTGAAAAAAAGCCATCTTTACAGAATTCTCAGAGCCCAGACTCTGAAAATGGTCTGATCGCCACCTTGGACACTGGACTGGCATGAAACTCTGAAAGCTTACTACCAAAGACTCAGACAAGCTTACCTCTGAGCTTACAATGTGCCTCAGGTAGCTTCAGCCGCCTTTTCTTTAAGCATTGCCATCTCAGCTGCATGATTTGGCATAAAATGCCTATAACAGGGGCCATCAAACAGAGTTTAGCTCCAATCTTAATCAAACACACCTGAACAAGCTAATCAAAGTCTAAGAAAGTTTACCTAAAACTTTTAAACAGGTGTGTTGAGGCAAGTTGGAGCTACACTATGCAGGGACATCAGGCCTCCAGGACCAAGATTGGTGAAACCTGGCCTATAAAAAACAGGCCTCGTTAGAAAGGGTTACTAAAACACCTGTGGTTTGCTGCCAAGATCCCACACTGATGTTTCAAGGTGAAGAGCATGACAAAAAATTTAAGCCCTTCAACATAATGCTAGAGGTACCTTCAGTCAGAAGAATGTGGAACTGTTTTAGTAGTAACAGACCAAGGTACCAGACCAATCACTGCACAGAGCCATGGACAAAAACCTCTTTGTCATGTAAAGCATTTTGCTACATCCACCAGATGTCTGACAGCAGACAACTGCACAACATCTCAGACAGGTGACATTTCGAGACCGCACCAAAACAGAAGTGCCAGCCTACTTTTTATGTTACAAGAGATGCTGATGTTAGCAAGTGGGCTCCCTAGACAATACTTGCAGGAGGAGTAATGTGAAGAACAAACTTCATCCACATGGCACAACACCGCAACAAGCTACTCCATGGGAGAAGCACCATTTAACCCAGTTGACCACCTGGAAGCAGCCAGTAAACATCAGATGAACATTTAGCAAAACCACCAACAGCTAATGCTCCCTTGTAAACTACTTAGGCCTAGTTTACAATGATACATTTTAGTTTTGAAATGCATAACTTTTGCTACGGTTATGCATTTTGTTAATCTTCAAAGGGAACAGTGTACTTTATAACCTCATTCGCATCACCCTGGCTACGTTGTTTCACTATCTTAGTAATAAAATGACATAACATGAAAACATACATAACATACAATTAGTTTATACAATACAGGAAATATAGGCAAGCAATAAGTCAAACATGCAGAATCAGTGTAGGTGGTTACATAATTTAATATACTAACTTATCTTTGCTCTCAGCAAAAACACGTTACCTAAGAACAAGTAATAGATTCGAAAGACCAAAAAGTCATTAGATATAGAGAAGACGAAATAAGTATCACATTTAACAGCTATAATAAGATGAGACCCATCGGTAAATCCTTGATGAACTGTCCG